>VXBN01017344.1:34942-56562 GCA_013397395.1 Sinosuthora webbiana | reverse complement strand
CCCTTTCCGAGTCCTCGCTACGCCGTAAACCATCCTCCGAGCCGCGCTGCCGACAGGCTCGGCACAGAGAGTGGCACCACGTCGGAAGACAAAAACCCCAAAGCAGTAAGAAAATAAACAAACAAAAACCCAAAACAATAACAGAACACTCCCACCACCACTCATTTGCGTTTTCCCTCTCGCTTTGTGCCGCCCGCTCCAGGCGGAGGGGGGACGAGCGGGGAGCCTCCCCGACAGCTGCCCGCGATGCGTGCTCCCCGCCTACCTCGCGGGTCCGCAGCCGCCGTCGGTCCCGAGGGGAGCCGTCGCCTGCACCGCGCCGCGATCCCCTCCGGCCCCGGCCCCGCTGCCGCTACCGGGCGCCCCCGCCCCGCAGCGCCTTCTTATAGGGCGGCGCGGAGCTGCCCCCGGCGGTCCAGCCCGCCCCTTCCACGGCCGGGGCCGCCCAGCACACTGCTTTTCCCTTCCCTCCGGGGTCTTTTCGCCGTCCCCTTTTCTTTTCGCTCTTTCCNCAGCGGCTGCTGTTGGGGAAGTGGGGGAGGGCGCGGCGATGTGTTGTAGGCGTGCACCGTGCAGCCAAAAACAAACTGCGAGGATGAGCGTGTCCGCCCCGGCCCCGCACGGCGGGACGGAGCTTCCTGGGCTATCCGCACTCGCTGCTTTTTGTGAAACTCCGCGCTCCCAGGTGCGTCGAGAAGCATCCCAGTCCCTCCCGTTTGCCTGCCGCGCCGGCTTCCCGGGCGCCTGTTCCCGGGGACTGTGGGAAGAAAGAGCAGAAACTCGGGTACGGAGTTACCTGCGAGGTGAGTGTGCTCCGGCCGCCCACGTCTCCAGGCATGCACCGCTCGCCGCATCTCCTGAGCTGAGCCGGTACAAACTGGGCACAGATCCGTGCTCAGCTGTACAGCTGCAGAGGTACTGAGTGTACCAAGAGTGTGGCCTGAAAGCAATCAATCAATGATAAACAGCTTCAACGGGACCAGACGTTCTGTACTCCATGTCACTTACGGCAATAAAAAGGCAAGGAACTGTGAAAGGTAACACTTGGACAGATAGCCACAAATAAGAATGAATTCAGTTGTGTCAGTTTATGGAGAAATTTACAACTATTCACAAAGTTTAAAAACACAAATCTCAATTTATTTTTAACAGTTCACAGTGAGCTGACTTGCTCCAAATACAAAATCTATGAATGATTTTTGAGTGTTTTATCTAGAAGAGAAATGGCCTGGTCTTAGCAATATTGTCTGATGGCTGAAGATGTCTTCCAACATGGGGTCCTCCCTTAGAAACCACCCATCATGCAAACTCTTCCAGGTTTTTTCCTTGCTACATGTCAGGAGTCTGTAAAATCATGCAGTGCAATTTGTGAAAGTATAGTAGTGCATTTTAAAGGCATAAAATGCTCCATGAATGAAAACAAGTAATGCACAAAAGGCAGACAACTCTAAATTATGGTTCCCTCTACAGACATAATGCATTGCCATTTCTCTTCTGCAGTGAAGTGGTTGATGTTATCGTTCATGCTATTAATGCTTTGCCTTATTGAGAGTCATCTGGATGACACGTGGTTATTGAGGGAACTGTATCTTATGAGTTTCCTGGCTTTTATTTCCATGCTCAGACTACCACCATGTTATTTTTTCAAGTGGCACAGAAATATAAAAACCTGAAAGCAAATTCCAGAGAGCTCAGGCAGATTGTAATCTGACATCATGCACTGGAGTATCATCGGTAGCAGTGAATATTCAAATTAATACTGCAGACCCTTCTACACTGAGTAAAAGATTACACATTGATTTTCACAGTGACCCTAGCTCCTTCCCTTAGTACCTGTGTGTCAACATCTCACAAATGTGCTAAGGGCTGGACAAAATAAAGAAGTTCCTGATTCTGACCATGGTTTCCCCAGGGTAACTGCTACATAATGTCACTGACTTCAACAGATTCATTGTTTGTACCTTAATCTGGTGATAAAACTGAAATAAAAACAAGGACTTTATTTAGTGTATAAATGCAGCTGTGTGTTTTTCACCATATGCTAGAGCTTTGCATTTTACACTTTCCAAACATTGCTGGATTGTAATTTTAAATTCTAAAACAAAGAATTTCTGCATGGTTAGTCAGAACACAAGGAGAAAGAGCACATTTAGTTTACAATCAACAAAGCATTATACCTCATCCCACATAAAAAGAAGATTGAAGAAGAGGTTATATTGGAGAGATTTTTTTTTTAAGAATTAGTGTTTTAACTTCAGTGGGAACAGAGCTATGTCAATACTGAAGAGCTGACAATTGCTCAGCTACTGATGTCTATTTAAACCTAGGTTCCTCTAAGGAAAGTGTGAGTTTTTGCAACATCATCAGAACGCTGGATTTTTTAAATTCTGGGAATTGGTGCCAACTGCTAAAACATTTGAACAACAAATAAGCTGTCCAATAAGACAGCTAATATACATCTGTTCATGAGAAGTAAATGGAGCATTTGATTTATTTTCTTCTGTTAAAATACCTGTAGCATGGTGGGAAATCCTTGTGTGCCACTGGATATCATTTCTCCAGTTTTGCTTCTCCTTATGGCATGGCAGTGATGCAAGGTCACTGAGGGACGAGCACTGGTACAAGGATGGCAGGGAAAGGAGGCACAGTTAAATCCAATGAGTAGGCTGTACAAAGTCAATAGCCACACTGCAAATAGTTTCTAAGAGTATTTTTACATTTGAGTAGTTTGAGATCTCAGGGCAGATGAGCACGTGACTCCTATGGATTTCTCAAAAACATTTGTACCTCCCAACTCTTTCATGCACAGCAAATATTCTGGCTTCTGTCTCCTCTGGAAGGTATGATAGGTCTTTGCAGACAAAGTAGTCTCACACAGGACTTCCTGCTTAATTTATTGATGGCTAACACAAAATTTCAACTACTGATTGAGATACAGAGAGGAAAAAGGCAGATTTAAACACCTGGGGAAAGACCTTTCTCCTTCCTTCCCAAGCTCAAGTTAAGGACCTCTCCTACCTGCTTCTGGTCTCGACATCCCTTGCTTTCAATAATGACCAGTCCGTTTGCCCCAGTTCTTTCTGTGAGGCACTGGGCAGTGTGGACAGTTGGGGTCAGTGTGTAATGGTTCTTTCTGCTGTTGCTTGCTTCTTACTCATTTTTCTCCACTGCTTCTTTCCTTACTATTCCACTGTTTCACAGTGAGTCCTCCAGAGTGCCATAGTTCCCTACAGGGTGTCCCTTCTTTGGCATGGAGTGACTCCTTCCAAGACTGTCTCTCTTCCTTCCATGTGTCTCCTCCACTTCCTCCATCTCACAGATATCCTCACATTTTTCCAGTGTCTCCTGTCCTGGGGGCTGCACTTTTCTTAAATATGTTTGAGAAATGCCATGTGCTGCTTTCACCCAGCTGAGGTTTTGGCATGCAGAATTTCCCACCATGCAGATGGATTTGTTTTCATCCCTTTCAAACCAGCTGAGGGCTGCTGTAACTGGCACAGAGGAGTCCATGGCCTCTTCCCTTGCAGCTTCCAATACTAAAGGCCTGCCAGTTACGCCCAATATGCAGTTCACATGACATGCACTTTCAGATAAGACCTGATCCTTCATCTTTTTCCAAAAGCTAGTCCTCTCCTTCAAGTCATTCCCTCATTACAATGGCTTTGAACAAGCAGCCCACAGTAGGGTCCAAGGCTGGCTGGAAGGGAGGGCTGCAGACCTGGAAAGGGACCGTTAGCTGCACCAGTTACGGGGAGATCAGAGGACATGTAGATTGCTGTTCATGGAGAAGACATTATGTAGTGGAATGAAGGGGTGGAACTGAAAATAGGAAAACATGCTGTGTTCTCACGGGAGGAAGTGAGGAGGAAGTTATTTCTTTGTACTTGTAACTTCTGCAAGGCAAAACACACCATTGTTAACTCTGAAAGATTGATGTTTTGTAATGTCAGGATACTACAGAAGACTGTGGGCTTAGACAAACACACCAAGAAATGTCTTGGTATAAACCAAAGGTTTATATGACAGATTGCAGCAATAAAGAAAGCTGCAGTTTAATACACCTTTAGTTGTCAGCTCTTAAGATATTTCATCTGGAAATCCAAGCTCTTTTTAGCCCTAGATGATCTAGTTTGGACTAAATTCAAGAAGCAGGAAAGACAGCAGATCAGGAGAATTTCCATTTTAAAAAATTGCTTCTCAAAAACTTTGCTCACCTCTATTTTTTACTTGGCATTCTTGTTGCAGAAACATAGCTTCAAGATTCCTCACTCTTATCTTAGGACATACACTGAAGATTATTCTGTATTTCAAGCATCTGTTCTGTCTTGGTTTACTTTCCCTTGATTTGAAATGTCTGAGTCATAGGATGGTGACTGCTTTTGTAAGGTCTTCTTGGAAAGAGCTTCCTAACTTTTAGAAAGAAGTAATTGCATTGTTATTACTTTATAGCAACCTAGGCTCTCCCTGAACATCCTAGCTTCAATTTATATTACCTAGCATGGGAGTGTTAGTCACTCCAGCCTGGTGTACAGCCCAGTGAGTACAAGTGACAACATGCTGTTTATTGCAACCTTCCACATACACTTTTCTTCCCGTCCTATTTGCAGAAGAAACTAGGTAAGAGTTGCTGTTTAGTTGTTGCACCTGCAAAGAAACAGAAGGTTTAAATACATCTTATGCTATGCCCTGCAGTGGGGAAGCTTTGAAGTGCTTATCTGTGCCATGCGAAGAAGTGAGTCTGGGAAGTTGCTGCCTCCCAATCAAAGAGTGTTACAGGCTTGTCCCAGTGCCTGACAGGGACAAAAGAGCTTGTGCTGATCCTTTCCATCTTTCAAGATAAACATAGGCTTTAGACTGGCAGCAGTCATTAATAAGATGGTTCTAAGTCCTTTAAATAAAATATAAATATATTGTCACTCAGATATGAGCAAGCCACAGTCTAAACAATTACTAGAAACACTTCTTAGTGTTACCTTGTGTTTAAGAAGGGTGATTTAAGAGTCATTTCTCATGTGGGTTAGTTTCTAGATGACTGATCTTGTTTTAAGAAGAAAGACCATAATCACAAGCATTACCTTGTAATTTGTCACGAACACTTAACATTTATATGAGAAAAATTACATCTACAGTTAGCTATATAAAGTAGGGTGCTCTGAAGCTCACTGTTAACAAAATTACTGCCTTTTAGATGTACAATATACATGCAACTAAATATTTTGGCGGTAAAAATTCTTTGACAGAAATAAACTGGTTTTCCCAACCACGGTCCTAACTTACAGTTTGAGGAGCAAGGAAAACATGTAGACTTGCCAATTAAAATACTGGAAGTTTATATAAGGTAGCAATTTTAATTTGGTATTAAGTTTTTGCTTTCCTCAGATTCTCCAGGTGTATACTTCCTAATGGCATGCAGCATGAAAGTATCTTTAATGTTTTACCTTTCCTCTATGCAATTGTTTATCTTTTAAAAATTAGCCCAAAATAGGACTCCTGTGGAAATATTTCAGTGTGCATTATGTATGCATGGCCAGGCAGGGATATGGGGATAGGTTGGCCTGTGTGATCCAGGGTTTCTGTGCCAGCCACAGGACTGAATGGATAGCTATGCAGAATGTTAAAGTTCAGTGTGAAATTCCTTGAAAAATTCTGCACTTCATCTCCCATTATAAATTTATATGCTAATAACATCCTCAGCACATAGAACAAGGAAGAGAAAATTCATCACAAAACAGAAATTAAGCCTAGTAGACGTAGAACCTGATCAAATGCAAAGAAAGTAAAATAAAAGAACATGATATGTTTTTATCCAACCTCAGTTTAGGTACTGAGGTGAATCTTCATGGATCATGCAAGATATAAACTTCACCAAATTAAGCTCCTAAGATGTAAGTTAAAATGGTCAATTACCAAAACCACCTTGAGGTCAGCCAAATGTTATGACACATCAGCTGAATTACTTTAGTTTCTTAAACTTAAAATAAATAAATAAATAAAGACCAAAAATTGCCTGTTTAAGATCCTTCATCAGTTGTTATGGAACTCAGTGCAACTTTTTCCTGAATAAGGACTCCTACACTGAGTTTGTTACAACAAAAGTTTCAGCCTTTTATATAAACAGCATAGATTTGAGTAGCCCAATTAAGTCAATGGGGATATGCACCTGGGATTTTGACTGCATGGGCTGGCTGTAGATTTAAATGGAGGTGAAGTTAGTCCCTGATTAACAAAACTTCTTTCACCCACAGCTTTTGAGCTGCAGACAACAACATTCCATGCAAATCTTAGTGGCAAGGGGATACGTTTTAGGAAGTGATGTTTTTCCTTCACTAGATAATGACATTCCAGAAGGGAAGAAAATGCACCGTCATGTGTTCAAAACCTTCTGTGAACCAGAAGGAAAGACAGGATGGAACTAGTCTGTGAGTGTACTGCTTGCTTCAGTACCAGCATGACCAGAGGCCATGAGGGAAAGTGTGTTGTCCCTCACCTCTGGTCTTAAAAATTACACTCAGAGCAAGCCATCCTCAGGTCCTGGAAGGTTTTTATCTAGCCTCACTGCAATACACAGACCAATGAGCCTTGTGGCCTCCACACAAGCAGAGCTGTGTTTTTAGACTCTCCATCAGCTTTCCCAGTTCCCTGCATCCTTCTTGGGGCCAGAAGAGTGCCTCAGACCTTCTGACAGCATCTCACACAATTGCAGAATGAGTTGGGTTGGAAGGTCCCACTGGAATTCATCTAGTCCAACCTCCCTTGCCCCAGAAGGGTCCCCTCAAGCCTGACATTCAGAAATATCTCCAGATGCCTTCTGAATACCTCCACTAAAGAACTCTGCACCATCTCTGTGCAACCTGTGCCCGTGTTTAAAAGAAGGGAGAATAAAGGCCTCTTGTCTAGCATAAACTACAGTGCCCTCAAAGGAGTAATCCTTTCTTGCTGTCAAAACCATATCCTCCTCTACTGAGCTCATGAGTACTCCCTCTGCATTACTGAGCTTTTCTGCATCCATGCTTACATGCAAGGATTTGCTTTCCAGGAGGCAAGAAACACCTTCTTTATACTTCCTTTTTACAGAGAAAGGATTGAGGTTTTGCTTCTGTTCTCTTTATACACCTGGAGAAATATGGTCAGAAAGTGAACTTTAGGGGTGTTTCTTCAAATCTTGAGTTTTTGAGTCTTTGAGTCTTCAAACATCAAGAAAAACCCATAATGCAGAATGAAGGATTTCTGTTCAAACCCAAATTTTTCCAGAGCTGCTTAGAACTGCCAGTTGAATTCTACACTTAGAGACCTTCAGTCTGCTCTGTAGAGCCTAATTTGTTTTCCTCTAACTTGATTGCCCAGATTGGGGTTTGCTTGGCACTGTTGTACATAAAAAATCAGGCAGCTTTTGTGTTCTGCCAGCTGTTAGATTTTGGCCCACTGAAATATCTGCACTTTCTGAATATTTCCAGCACTTTTATCAAGGCAGTCAGTTTGACCTCTACATTTTTTAGCTGCTTTAGGCATCCGGAGCTTTAGGCATCCAGAGCTGGATCTTGGGTGTAGACAGCTCGCTCTGGAGACACAGTCCTGTTCTTGGCTTCAGGATGAGCCAGTTCCTGCTTCTGCTCATTTCGTCATTATACGAAGAACAGGTATCTCACTCTGTATCTGTTAACTATTGCTGTAGCATCTGCAGCAAAAGGACAAAGTCGAATTTAATCTTGCCTGGTGCACCCTCTCCCCTCCCATCCATTACTGTGGCATCTTGTGAGGTAGTTGTAGAGACTAATGCTGCCTTTAACCTGCCACCAGTGTTGTTGCCAGAGTCTGTGCAGCCATTAGTGAAGATACCAATAAACTTCCAGGGGATTCAATGGACTCACAATCTATCATGCCTTTCCAGAGAGGCTCCAGTGCCTAAGATACGACCTTTACATTCTTGGTCAGTTTCCCTCTTTATACCGTGACATGACCAAGTGGAATACTGCCTTGTGATTGTCCAAACTCACTGACTTTAGATCCTGCCCCTTCTTTGGAAGACATTCTTTCTGTTTCTCTCCACCTTAGAAGACCTCCTTCTCACTTTGGTGCTTCTGTTTCAGCCTATTCCCACCTGCCCCTGTTTGGAGAAGGACAAAGCAATCAACCTCGTGTCTTCACACAGTCATTCTCTCCTGCTGCACATGCTCCTGGACATGCTAGGCAGACCTTCAACAAAAAGTAATAATTCTGGGGCTTCTTATTTCTCGTATTAGCTGTTTCCTCCATTTCTTAAGCATCAGAGTATCACTCATAATTGTACAGGATTTAGCTATCTTTACTGACTCTGCTACCTTAAAAGGAAAAAAATACTCTGGTCTTTTTTTTCCCCAAATCAGGATCGACCATATCAGGGCTCTCCCAGGCAGCCACTAAAATATTTTCTTTTTCTTGTGAAAGCAATGTCTTTAGCATTATCCCCATCAGAATTACAGAGCAATGAGATACCTGTCTGTTTTTCTTGATAGCTGTAAAAACTTGTTCACTTTCTTATTGCACATTCAGAGAAGAATTTTATTACAATTGCTGTATTCTGTGATCTCTGTCCAGGCTGCTCCCTGAGCTGCTAATCAGTATTGACATATATATCTTTCTAAAAGGGTTAATTATCAGGGACAACCTTTGTAACTAAGATTTCCAGGATTTCGCTTTAGTGGTGGGTAATCTACTGTATCAGTGTAGCCTGCCAGGAAGAAATCTGCAGTGAAAAAGATTCCTAAAAATCAGCACAAAAATATTAGTTTTCAAAAGAGATATATGAAGAATGGAAGGTATGAGAAAACTGGGTATATAATGTTAAAAGGAGGTGATGCAGACCATACAGAAAGATGCAATACGAGTTTTATTTGTATGACATCATATAAAGCTCTCCCAAGATTAGCCATAAGATAAACATGCATTCTAGGTTTTGGCATATTTTACTTTCTTTATTAAAATCAATGAATTATTACCAGGACAAATTTTTGGAATCCATGTGCCTGTACGAGTGTTACCTCATAAGAAGCTATGATCAAGAAAACTATATATGAAACCTATACAATCTCACCCTCTGTAAAAATTAGATTCTCTATCTTTTTCCATTAGTGCCCTTAAAACTTTATGTCACATGTTGTGCTAATCTTGAGGAGACTTGTAGTTAATATAGCTTTGTATAGCTTTCAATATAACTTCAGTGTTCACACACATATTTAAGACATGGTTGTGATCACTTTTAGAAATTAATTAGTTGGATTTTATGCCTCTTCCACTCCTGCAGGATTCTATTCACTTTAAACATACACTCTTCTGATTAAATGGGTGTTACTTCAGTAGTTTAACTTCAGATACAGGGTTTTGTTCATAGAGTATATTTCCTGTTGAATCAGACCCAGCTGGTTATTATTAATTTTCTTCTCTCCATTCCATTACCACTTCTTTGGTCATGAAAACCAAGAAACTACATGGATTCCTGTTAAAATACCGAAGGGTTCTTATTTGCAATAAATGTTTCTCATCCACAGACTTCCTATACAGAAGTTCAGACTCTTCTTCAGATTCAACCTGCTACTCATTGGGCTAAATGTGTTTCTCTCAGGATAGAAAGATTCTGTGCAGTTCACCTGCATGTTCTGCAGTCCCTTTAGCACATAAAAGCAAAGCAGTTCACTGACTCTCAAGAGTAAACTATGGTTGGATTTTAAATGCTGCCAAGTGGTTTTAGTCCTCAATTAAGCACTTGTCCGAATTTTTGCCACTTCAAAAAATCCATTCACAGTTTCAGGTTCAGAAGTTCACTCTTGATCTCCAAGACCAGTTTGGAAATGTTTGAGTTTGGACCTTCAGGTTTCATTTCCCTATGTTGTTTTCAGTTCCATCTAAAGATTTTATGAGCCTTTCATAGATGAGTACCTTTGAAGCTACCAACAATCACTAGAATTTCTTTGCGACACTCTAGAATTACAGCTCTGGAGCCACAATGTCTCACCTGCTTTTGTCTTCCACACATTGTACTCAATGATTAGGGTGCTGTTCAAAGGTAATATTAATGATCAATTTATATACATTCCAGTATGCATTATAAATAACTTTCTGATAGCAGAAAGCTTATGCAATATTGTTCCCTGTGCAGTTACAGTTTAGACATAAAAGCATGTAACACTGCATAACAATCCTGTGCCCTGAATAGATTCCTGTAGATAAGATCATTTATGATGATCTTATATACAATATTATTTGTAGGGTATTACAGCTGGGAAATCTCAGGCTACATGGATAGAACAAAGGTTGTAGAAATAACTGGGGGCAGGTTTTGCTGTGCCCCAAACTAGCTTCTAAAAATGGAAAATGGGTTTTTCGGCAAAGTAAGAATGAAAAAAAAAAAAAGAAAATCTGCTGTCTACAGAATTAAAAAAAAAAAAAAAAAATTTCTTACCCTAAACTCCGGTAAAAAAGGACTCCATCTTTTCCACCTTCTTTGTTCTTTCCTTCCACTGCCCTTGCTGCCATGGTTTCAATGGAATTTAAAACAAACAAGAATATCTTAGAAGAGCTAGAAAGAACATGAGACAGCAAACGGGAAATGCATTAAGAAGAATAAACTCTTCATTTTCATATCAGCCACAGATCAGGGCTTTCAGAGAATAATTATGGATGTTTTTATCAGTTCTGTCTAATTAGCTTGTTCTTCATTAAGTTGTTGCATGTGGACACATAGAAATAGCAATGATTGGTGGTGCAGTGTGACCCTGCCTAGACAAGAAAAAACTTCTTCCAGAGGAAAAAAAAAAAAAGTTCCATTATTTTTTTTTCAAGGGTTTCTTTGGGTCATTTTTCAAGGAGAACTGAGTATCCTCTATGCATTGAGCAGCTTAGCTACTTCAGCTCCAGTGCAGATGTGTCCCTGAAGGCTACAACTGGATTATAGCCCTTCTTATAAACTGCCACTCCGACAAATGGACAGCAACGTACCATGGAATGACAGTAAGAAGCAGGAATCCATCTTGATTTACTCTATAACCTTTATTTGGCTGTATCTTTAATTCCCTCAGTGTGTCAACCCATGGCAATTTTTCACTTTGTACTCTGAGAAAATTTGGCTAACTATTCTATTAGGAAATGTTTATGTTTAAGTGATCCTACTTTGGAAAAACATGGTGGAAAAAATTACTCCTTAAGGTATCTTCCCACCTTGTCTTTCCACATTACTATCCCTGCAAAGGAACAGAGCATAACTATAAAGTACACCTGCACACTGCTGTATCACAATCACACTCAGCTGCACATGCTGCCACAAGGGAGCTGGAGGAGGTGTCAAACCGAGTATGGCATCATGGTTGGGTGCCCTGTTCTCACAGGAGAATATACAGCAAAAAAAATCCAACTATGCTGTAACTGCTAGAAGGGGGACCAGCAGTCAGGAGTTTTGTGTCATCTCCTCCTTTTGCACAGTATCTACAACCTTGGGAATGTCAGAGTAAATCTACTGCTTACTGTCACTGCTATCAAAGCTATGTGGAAGCCACTGTGTTTCAGGTTAAAATTTTGCAGCACTACAGGAGTTACTGCCTCCCCTACCAACTAGAACTGATTCTGGAGACTTGAATGATGCAGTGCTGTACATAGATGCTCTCCCTGTTTTGACAATTGAGCTGCCATGCACAAAAACCAACTTTGATGTATGGAATTCATCTGTTTGGTATTAGCAAGTAACAGAAGTTAAACATACCTCTTTGTCACTTCAATTCCACATTTCTTGGCCACTTACAATTCCAGAGAATATCCTCACTGCGCAATTTTCTGGCATGTGTATAAGATTTGAGAACATGTAGTCTTGGATGCCTAAATTGTTCACTGAGGAAAACAGGTGAAGAAAAAGTAAGGCTGCTTTTATGGAAAACAGCAACTGACCCTAAGATTTGTTCACTTGGTTAGAGCATGGTGCAGTGGTAATAACAAAAAGATTTGTGGTCCAATCCCCATATGGACCATTTACTTAGAAGAGTTGGACTTGATGATCTTGGTGGGTCCCTTCCAACTCAGAATCTTCTGTGAAGCAAACTCTAGTTTTTAACTAACTAAAACTAGTTTGGTTTTTTTGTTTGTTTGGGGTTTTTTTAAGTGTCTTCAAATATTCGTAGTAATATATATTGTACTAAACTACATAATCCCTTACACACTCTGAGTTATCACAACTGCATGCAAATTCTGCATACACTTATTTTACCTGTACTTTACTGAGACTCTCACAACCCTGATTCTTCCAGCTTTTTGTTCCTGGGACTGATTTGCAGACATCCATTTTTGTATTTGCATCTTTTCACTTACAGTCCTGGCACCTCCTAGGTGGATGGAAGCTGATGGCAGATAAGCTCTGACATGGTGTTTGTATTCTGTGGAGTTTTGGCAGCAGTGGTACAGAGCAGATGGCAGGCTTTTCACCTTTCTTCAAGATGTGCTGACCGCCTTGGAGCTGATGTGGAGCTTGGAGTGGATGGCCATGAAGCAGAGGCTGAATGCAACCGGTATAGGAGAGAGGCGCTGCGAAGGAACACACAAATGACCCCACTTGTGAGACACTTCACAAATCGCTGTCACTCACCTCTGAGTCAAGTTCCTCCCTGCTGCTCTGGATAAGAGAAGTGATTCTCTGATATCAGCGGAGACTAGCTACAGACAAAGTCAAGTTTTGCTCAGCTCTGTATGAACACAAAATAAAGGCGAGGACAAAAATCAGTCTTTATCTTTCCTACAAAACCAAGTTCAAGTTCAGTTGCTAAACCACTGGTAAACTTCATATCAGCCTTTCATATATGCATGCATCAAAATGACAGTATTTTCTTCTAACTGGAATTAACAGTTTCATCATCTCCAACACTACCACTGATCTATATGGGTCTGCATTAGAGAATCTGGGCCTCACATACATATACTAAAGGGAAAACCTTTTCAAACTTTTCTCTCAAACCGATCTAAATGAAAAACTTCCTTCTGCCACATAAAAATGGCATCCAAATCCTGCATGCCTATGGCTGCAGGATAATATTAGCTATGATTAAAAATTAATCTCTCATAGCAAAGTTTGTGCTTCTAAAATTTTCACAAGCTTAATTAATTACTCACATGTTTAATGAGCTTTAAATGGATGATTCCTCATCTGTTGGTGTTACTGCAACTATTCAAATTACCTGGAGCACCCTGTTTTTTCTCTTTGACAAGACTGGTTTCTAAACCATCAAATCAATATTTATCTTGAGAAAAAAATGTAGTACCAAAGTAAATATCAATAAGCTTCCATGCGAACAGAGAGAGAATAACCAATGTGACTTATTGTTTATGCCAATTCAGCCCTCACCCTCCTTACACTTTCCTCCTGACTTTTTCCCTACAAAATGAACCTAATTTCTGCATATGCCCAGCCTGTTAATAGCAGCACACAAAGGTGGAGTCTGTGAAAGGATAAACCAGGGTGCTCTTAGCTACGTCACATCATTCCAGACCAATGTGAAAGCCTGGCTTATGTGCATGGGGAGTTTGCTTTTTGAAGTCAGCAAATCACTGAATTACTGGGGCAGGCTGCAAATATGTCTTAATTACTGCAAGACATTCCTCCATTTCCATAGACCATTATACTGCTGGTTTAAACACAAACGGACATAGAGCTTGTCAATACAAGGAAGCTACTTCTTAGTAAGGAAGTAAGTTAATTTACAGCTGAGTACTATTCTTCTGTGGACACATTCGGTGTGCATGAAATAAACTACTGTTCATTCAAGCTTTAAGCCAATATTTGCTCAGGATTCAACCCCTGAAGACTATTCAGTTCAATGCAGATCAGACTTGTGAGACTTAATGAAGGCTAATCAGCTGAACACTCTGAAATATAGTTTTTAAAAAGTGATGAAAAAAACTAGAAGAAAACCATAGGATTCCTTCCAAGTTATGTTTATCAACCATAGTAATCCATTCTTGATATGCCTCTGCAGCTTGCCAAACAGCTGGCAGGTTAACTGCTTGAAAGTTAACTGCTAAGCAGCCTAGGCAAAGGCTCTTGCTATATCATAAACACACAGGCACACACGAGGTGCATTCTGCTGTTAGTTAGGTTAACAGAACCATTACATTTTTCAGAAGGAAGATGAAGCCTTCCTGGTGCTTCATTTCCTTTTTCTGCTGTGCTGCAAAATCCATTGGCCTTCTACCATCCCTTTCCTAAAATCAGGATTTCTTTGTCAACTAAACTCTTCTGACTGGTTCTGGCTTTTCTGTATTCAGCTTAACTGTTCTACCCATCAGCTCTTCTCTTTTCTATCCAGCTTCATGTCCCACCCTTTCTGATTTAACACTGACTAAGGCAGGCAGTTAAACCTTCCTGAAACACTACAGAATAAGACCTATATTCAGTGGGAAGTGGATAATTTCACTACATGGCAGCATGGTCTGAAAATATCCCTCTTCCAGTTGTATCAGTTACAGGTATCATGAGGACAATGGTCTGACAGCTTCAAAGTATGTAGACTCAGGTTTCATAAACATTTTGTACATGGAGCTGCCTTTCTGAGTGTGATCTGTAAGTAATGAAAGTTAAAACTTGAACTCCCAACACTAGACTGTGGCTAGTACAAATTCTTAAAGAGTCCCACACAGAGCCCCTGTGATTCTGGGATTTGCATGTACATTTAGATGCAAAAAGACAGAAAAAACTGTCTGATATAAATTACAATGAACATAATCTGATTTCTTCTTCCAGGAGAGCCATGGTACAGGTGAGCCCTAGGCATAGTGCAGATGACCTAATAGTGTGTAAAAGAAGATAGATTTAAGTCTATCCTTTACAAAGACCGTCAGTCCCCTACACCCTTACTCCTGAAAAAAAAAACCAAAAACAAACAACACACACACAAAAAATCCAAACAAAACCCCACAAACAAACAAAACCAAAACAAACAAAAAACCAAAACAACAACAACAAAAAAACCCCAAACCCCCAAAAAACCCCCAAACACTTTGTCCAGGCTTAAAAAGGGAAATTAAAAGATAATGTGAAGAGAAAGTTCCAATTAACTTGCAGGAAGAAATGAAAGTATATTTGTCCCTTCTGGACATGCACTTTTAAGCCGTGGGCAAGGCCACTGTTTCTGAAAGCAGAGGCAGTGCAGGTGGAGTTTGGAACTGTAGGTCTTTCTTCCCTTCTCACAGAGATGTAGGGTACTGATGCACTACAGAACTCAGAGGACAACAAAGGCTCCACTGTAGCAGACAAAGCTAAAAATGCTGCTGTCTTGGGTGAGATTTTTTCATTATTTTTAACAGCCTTTTTCATTGTTTTTCTCATGGTGACTGAGCAGAAGCATGTCAAATGCTTTCTAGAATGGGTGAAAACATGAAAAGCAAAGCAAAAATTTTTTTTCTGTTTGGTGTAAGTACAGAACAAAAAATGTTATGCTGTTAAATGCAAAACATTACTGTCACCAAAGGTTCAGGCATCACTTAATTCAAGATGGCCCTATGACCTAGAAATGGACAGAGCTTCTCTTACAAAGTGTATGGCTACTATTGAAACAAAAACATAGCCCTCTGTCAGTGAAGAATCATCTGACAGACAACCTTTGTAATCAGTATTACTCAAATCCCCAACCAGAAGTCAATATCCTTCTCTATATGCAGGAATCATAGAAAAAAAAGCTTTACAAAATAACGGAATAACTAGAGTTGGAAGAGACCCTCAAGGATCATTACAAATCCTGGCTCTGCACAGGACCATCCCCAAGAGTCACACTATGTGCCCAAGAGCATTGTCCTAACACTTCTTGAACTCCATCAGGCTGATGCTGTGACCACTTTCCTAGGAAGCCTGTTCCAGTGCCCAACCACCCTCTGAGTGAAGAACCTTTTCACGATATCCAACCTGACATCTCTCCTGACACAACTTCAGACCATTCCCTGAGGTGCTGTCATTTGGCACCAGAGACACAAGATCAGTGTCTTCCCCCCACTTCCACAAGGAAGTTTTACCAGTTCCTTCCTTCAGGCATGTTCAGGTGAGGCATGTTTTCCTGGTACCAAAACATCTCCTCAAAACCCTTCCATTCTCTTCTTTTCAGGAAGAGGGTTTTTTCCACACATTCCACAAAATTCCAGGTGACTCCAAGGGGGACACAGATGTTAAGGCTGCTTCTGCACTTTACCGTAACTGTTCTTAGCATGTTAGAGGCTAATTCAGAGAACTGCTTTGGTAGCAAGTGAAGAATGTCAAAAATCACTCAGGAAGAGAGAACGTCTACCCTGTTTATTACAGAGGATCACAGTTAGCAGCCAAACCCAGACTTCTTGCATCCATTTTCATTCATATATTTGTTATTAATATCAGGGCTATAAAAATGTATATACCTTTCTTTTAATGCCACTGATGTCAGCACATAGGACAATTCTAGCCAAGATCCACATCCTGTATCTGAACTATATCAAGCACCACATCTTAGATTAGTATGTCATATTATGATGTAGTGTAAAGGCAGGAATAATGTATATCCCCTGTCATGACAACTGAATACAAGAAGGAAGAGCATATGTTAAGTCTACATGGTGTTTCTGTGGCATGGCCACTCTACCTTCATTTAATCTATCCAGTATTTCCTTTAGGAGTAGCTGAACTAATGCAATTCCTGGTAAAGTGGGATGAGCTGTGATGATCTCACACTGGTTTCAAGATGACTGAAATCGGGGGAAGAAAGAGAAGGCTTGAGACCATTTGATAAGGTCTGTATTGCATTGCAGGCTGTGGGATAAATTAAAAGAGCAGAGGTTCAGCCATATGATTCAGGATTTTATTCAGGTCAACACTAAAATGCCCAAGTTGTATTTTTTAATGGCAATCAGAAGAAAGAAAATTACGCACATATTTCCAACTCCTAGACAGATGCATTTATCTTCTGTTCGCTACCTATTATTTTAAGCCTGCTGGGGTTGTCAAGCTAGGTCTCAAACCCAGGCAGCGGCTTGCAGTTACTGCTAACAGGTAACCATATAAAAAAATAAGAGAACAGTGTTTCTTACACAGAAAGAATTGTTATTTACATAGTGCCCAAAGCATGCTACAGACTCCGAAGGGAAAGTTAAATAACGAACATATGATGTAAAGCAATAATCCTGCTCTTACTGTAATAAAAATGAATGTGCTTGCTTCCCCAGGCACAGGGCTGGTCTCTACATTCATTTTGCTTCTGAAGTAGCTATGTGTTTTTAAATTGCTATACTGCAGAGGTTTGTTTTGTTTTGTTTCAGTATTAAACCTCTCAATTCCTCAGCTACAGAATGGGAACAGATTATTGAGTTCAGCACAGTTCTTGAAGTCAGAAAGAGTTACTTCTCCAATAGGAGGGCTTTTGTTCAGAGCATAAGGCTGTTTAGACAGTGTAGATCTGTAAGCTGTAAGGAACATTAGTGCCAGAGAAATTAGCTTGTTCTTTGTGCTCATCAGTGTATGTTACCATTTTGGCATGAAAAAAGAAAAGCTGCACAGTATTAATAGAAGAATTATTTAAAAGGTAAGACACATCCATAGCCAAGCTTCTGCAGTTCACTGTTATTTTAGACCTGTACAGGGCCAATGATTGTGCTGACAAATCCCAAACAGTAGCTGGGCATGACCAAAAGACATTATTTGAATACTCTGCTCTTGCAATCAAATGCACGTGTACCTGCAGGCTCTCAATCTGTAACATCTGTATGCACACTGCAGGACAGTCTGATCATTTAAAGCAAATTTAAAGGGACCTCATTTGAGAAAAGTACCCAGATTTTTTGCATGTATTGAGAAATGTTCATCACTTAGTTTAATCATAGGTTGGACATCCATTTGAAAACAAAGAAACAGAGAACTCCATTTTTTCTGAGAGAGGAAAGCTTATGTTACAACCATTATTTGTTATGTTATGTATAACATAGCAAGTTATGTTATACGTACAAGTTGTATAAGTTATGTTACAACTTATCTTCTTTTTGACTTCATATTATTCTTCATAATATTTTGCTTTATTTTTTTTTACCTCCATCCTCATGCAAAAGCATTTATCATTTCATTTACTACATGTGATAGTTGCCACGACACATTTTATTGTTTCTGCTGTAGTAATGCATAAGACTTCCAGTTGGTAGTTGTGTACTGTGTTAGCACCACATATGAAGACAGTTATTGCAGCATATAAGAATTTTTCACATACCTGAAGTACTGTATTTGCAGACTGTGAACTTTTATAAAAAACTAAGGCCCTTTAGCTCCATACCCAGCCTCATATATTTCACTAAATCATTTCAGAAATCTATTTATAAAATCCCAGTTACATTACTGAAGTCTTAATTTCAGCCTGGAGAGAGTAATGAGGATATTCCTGCTAATGTGGAAAAAAATCTGACCAAAAAAAAAAAATCCCACATTTGAGATAAGAACGTGTCATTCTAGTTCCTAATGCTAAATTCCTAATTCTCAAAGGGAAGGTGAAAATGAAGACTTAAAGATCCTAACTACTGTGTTTACTGCACAGGACTTCTACATGAGGTATAATTGGAGTTCTTGCCTTTGTAGGCCAGATAATGAATATTCCATTAAACAGGCCTCCATTTACACTTGCAAGGAAACTGAATTGGAAATCTGTGCTATTTTTAAAGACAATGCAGTTTACAATAAAATTCCAGCTCAACTGGCTTAGTTTCCAAGCTGACAAGACATGTCCAGTCTTGTCAAAAACATCATAGGGGCATGAGCTTTCTACCATTTGGTATAAGATATCCTTCTCAAGAACAGCTCTCTTACATTTTAAGCTGTCCAAATTAGATATGTAAAACCATCCTAAAATACAGTAGGAGAGGAATGATATTTGGAAGTGCTGTGTGTCTACCTGAATTTCAACCGACACTGTGAGACACATTAGGTCTTGCCTGAAGCACAACATTTTCCACTGCTGCAGTCTGGGATTTCTAACTACAAGTTTGAGTCACCACTGAAGTGACACAAAGAGGGACAAAGATCTGGAGGGACAAAGAGTAAGGGCAGATGAAAAGGAAGCACAAAAAGTATAACCACTCACAAGCACGGACCGAGAAGACAATCCATGACAGGCAGAGTCTTTTGAAAGAGGCTGCAATCCTAGAGCTGGTATGCTCCTCTTCAAAAGATTGTTTTATCTACATTAATTTTAGCTTGTAATTCTGTTCTCCCAAGCACACTGACACTTCTTTTAAAGTATGAAAACTACATCTTCACTGGTATGCATGCAAGTCCACAGCTACTACAAAATTCAGGAGACAATAAAATTGTGTGAATAATTGTAAATCACATAATCTCATTATCCCACTAGGGACACAAAAATTACAGCTTTGGTAAACTTTGTATTCACGAGGAAGTCAGAAGATTCACTTTTATGTTTAATGGGCCCCCAGACAGTTCAGTACTTAGTAAACAGCAATTTTTCAGTTTCCCTTAAATATCTCTGAAGTGAAACAGAACAAATGCAGGTGGAAAATCTACATCAACAGCTGTGGGCAATGCAAGGGGAGGGGGAGGGGAAAACAACATCAAAGCTGTAAAACTGATAGAATGGTTACATTCCTACCACCTCCCTTCATTTCCTATAGCAAATCAAAATAATTCTCCTCATTGTATTTGTGCCTTTTTGCAGCACAGGGATGACTAGTAAACATCTTCATGCAGCAACCTGGAGTACTGAGAGAGAGAGAGAAAGGGAGAGAAAAGCCAGTGCTTCAGAAACAGAGGGAAGAAAGTCTGTAAGGGGACAATGGGTGGGATTCCAGTGGAAAACACACCAAGAAAAAGCCCACAAGAGCAAGGGAAAACATCATAAGTATTTATAACAAATTGCAAAGCTGTTTCTAAGAGTGAGGAGACATTCTTCTCCTTACTCCTTCATTTTACATTTCTGTCCAAATATCATGGTTTCTGCGAGTGTATGCCACAGGTCAAATAGCTAAATAGGAGTAATCTGCACCTCATGAAGGAATAAAAATATTTGTTCATTTCTTATGTGTTTAATGACAAACTGTACTTACAGTTCCTTTATAGAGAGGTATACAAAACCTTGAATGTGTATTATGTTACAAATGCTTGCATTAAATTTCCTTCCATTAGGTCTCTTCTAGACCAAAGGAGGACTGTTGTGTTGTGCTTTGAGAGCTTATCCTTCTCTTAAGGCAGTTAAAAAGGAAAAAGTAATTACAGCGTCAGAAATATCTACAAACACTCCTGAAACAGATCTAGAAGTCCGCAGGGATAATCTGTATCTTCAGTTCACAGGCCACTCAGGATCTTTATAGCATTGTCCTTGAAACATAGGTAGGAACAGCCGTGTTGTAACTACCTACAATACAAAAGAACAAACTCCTCACCTGATTTTCCTGGCTAATGACTGCAAGGTAAATTTATGGAATTAATGCAAAAGGCCAAATTGAGACTGGGTAAGTTTTACCTAGACGAAGCATGTATTTAAGCCTCCTCAAGCACAAAATTCAAACCAGCTGCAGGATTCACATCTGGCCTCAGTAAACACATTAAAATGTACTTATTTTAGCTCTTTTAAAAATTGCTGTGCATGCCTCATCACTGTGGTTATAACACTGTAGAGATATCCAGATCTTACAGAGCAAGCAAACATTCCAGTTCACTCCTAGAAAAGACCTCAGAACAGTATTCTTTTTGCTGTTTTCTCCATCTTACACTGCAAGCTCGGAAAATAATGGTTTGGTGTTGGTCTGGAGGTTTTGTAAGTCTCTTTTGAATACTTTTGGCTGATCCAAGATCAAAATTCTCAGTAGAAGTAATCCTTTCATGCTAAAATCCATACAGTATTGCTGCAAGCTTTGTGCCCAACAGAAGACTCATTCAAGCAGCTTTACCACTGGGACTACTGAAAACTACTTTGCAAGGTAATTGTGCTGCAGGACGGGCTTGCGTTACGATTTTGCTAGCAGCATTTAAAGGAAATGCAGTAGTATGGTTTACAGGATCGGAGGCGCTCTGCAGGAGTGGAAAGCGAGCGGCGCAGCCGGCACACGCCCTGCGGCAGTGACCGGCAGTAACCCCGCTTGCAGCCACCCTCGGCGAGCAGAGAAAATACTCGCTCCCCTTGCCAGCGTTTGGGATGAGCAAGCTCCGGGGTATCCACAGTGCGAGTCCTGCGAACACATAACCTCTTGGCTGCAAAATAGGTGGTGGTCGTGAGAGCGGAGTGGGAGCCGAACTGACCAATATAACACACACCGTCTCCTGCTGCACGGCAGAATCCGCGCCCCTGCTAAAGTGACACTGGCACCTGCGTGGCTTCCCGGCGTGTGAGGGCCTGGGGGCCGCTGGGGCAGCAGATGGGCTCGGGGTGTGTGGCCGGAGGAGGAGCAGGCTGCGGGAGCGCGGCAGCGCTCGGGGCTCGGGCGGCCTGACCGGCAGTAACCCCGCCGCCAGCGCCACCGCCAAGTAGGTGAAGAGTAACTCGGAGTCATCGCCCGCGGGAAGCGCTTCCCCCGCCCCGCCTGCACCGCGGGGACGGGGACAGGGACGGGGGGGCTGCCCGGGGTGGGGGCAGGAAATGCGGGGGGGCAGAACAGCGGTAGGG
>VXBN01017344.1:0-34906 GCA_013397395.1 Sinosuthora webbiana | reverse complement strand
CGACTACGGAACAGGGGGTGCTGGCTCTTTTGTGCTACGATACCATCACCCCAATTCCTGCCGGTCCCTGTCCCTTCCCGAAACGCCTCGTCCAGAGGAAAAAAGTTGTTGGTACTTGCGTTTGCTGGGGAGAAGGAGATGGGCGGGCCGGAGCCCTGTGCCTGCCCCCTTTTCTGGCCCCAGTCGTCCCTAGCTGCCGGGATGGAGGAGAAGGGTGGAAAGGGAGCCCGCCGGACAAAGGGAAGCACTGCTCCGCTTCCACCATCCTCCCACCGGCGCCCCCCGTCTCGGGAGACCTGTCGCTAGTGTCGGGTGCTGCCACGTCCCTCTCACACACAAGTCGTGCTTCGGTCACATGTGCTGCTGCCGCTCAAAAACCCAAAGCCACCCCCAGCTCCGGGCAGCCGTGCCCTGCTCCGAGCCCGGCCAGCTGCGGCCGCCTTTCCTTTATGAGCCACTCTGTGAAGACCTTTATTACTAGCAGTAAAGCTGTATTTAGTAACTTCAATAAATTATTGGTATTTGAACAGATTTTCATCTCTGAGGTGACAGAGACAAGACAAACGGCGTCTCTTTGGACTTACGTTTTAGTTGTTTATGATCTCCCTTAAGGAGCTTTGGATAATTCATGCTGCTGCTAATCCAGACAGGCTCTGACCTCCATGTTAGTTTCCAGCATGTGAAAAAGAGTCATCAACTCTCATATACATATAATAGTGTGCATATGTATGATTATGTATATAATCAGCATCTTAGGTGCTAGACTTCACAGTCCTAAGCATCTTCCCAGTGGATTGTGGTTAGGGACTGAAAACCATTCTGGGGAGAGGGGTGCCCCGGGCCAGCTCCCGTGGTGTCGCAGGGCCAGCCGGCAGAGGTGTGACTGGGGCGACGCAGCATCCTGCCTGGGGCAGGACCGGAGCGCTCCAGCTGGGCAGCTGCTTCTTCTGTAAACAGCCATATAAGGAACTTGAAATCCCACAGGGACGCTAATAAATCTCCAACTTTCTTTGCTCTCTTCACGCAGCGCTGTAGGGGGCATTTGCTTTGTAAAGCATTAGGAGGAGAATGGCTGTTGTCAATAGTGGCACGGCACAGGTGCTGTAATAGAGACAGGCTTGCAGCATCACACAGTCTGTCTTCATCTCCTCTCCCTCCTCTGGAATTTAATTCCTACTAAGTGTGAATTCAGCTAGTTCAAGCTTCAAATGGTACTAGTTTACAGAGCATAAAGAGCACTGATATTTAATATTTTTTGAGCCTTGGGTATGTCAAGAAATAGGAGATAGTCATTATTATACCCAAACAAAAATACAGTGCCAGGAATTCTGCAGATGCTTTACAGCTGTACATAAAGTCCTACATCACCACTTTTGCCCTTTGTAAACAAAACATATAAGAGATTTTTGGGCAGATTTCTCCTCAAAACATGCTTTTGACTGCATATTAGGCCTTTGCCTGATTAACTATCTGTCTTAAACTGAATAGGTGTGGTGGCAGTAACAACATGTAGAAAACATCATACCATTACTCAATACAGTAGGTTTCTAAAGCTATGTATCAATTACATCTATCTGACTTCCTTCCATCCTCTGTTTTCAGTGAAGAGAGATCATCTACTTTTTTTCAAAGGCTGACATGACCATGTTTCTTCTATAATGAAAATCCACTGCACACTTGGCTTTTCTTGTTCCTAGGTCTACTAGTCTTCTTTGCAGATGCCTCAGAAACAATTGTTCCAGGTACCATGCCAGTCCTAAGGAAGATAAATGTGTTTAACCTCACAGAACTAAGTGCTCTCCTGCAACCTGAACATGCTGAAACAAAACATAGCTGCCCCAGAGGACAGCACAAAGGGGCTGCAAGTATATTTCAGTAGAGGAGGAAAAATAAAGCTGGTATGAACCTTCAGATTGTTCAAGGAAAGAATGTATTATTTCAAAACCCTTCATATTTTTCCAGGTATTTGGACAATGGCATTCTTAAAAGCATACAATTTCTGTCTTACAGCACCCTCAGAAGTGCTAGATACCTCACAGAAAAATTTGAAAGCAAGTTCTGGCTTGAAGTGTTTACTATCCATTTTCCTTAAACTCAAGCAGGTGATGTTAAATTCAGTCCAAAGTG
Source organism: Sinosuthora webbiana (assembly GCA_013397395.1). Taxonomy (NCBI): domain Eukaryota; kingdom Metazoa; phylum Chordata; class Aves; order Passeriformes; family Sylviidae; genus Sinosuthora; species Sinosuthora webbiana. The sequence goes on along the minus strand of VXBN01017344.1, from coordinate 32,779 downwards.
GCGAACAGCAGACATTTTTGCATTTAATTTCTGAATGCTGGTTCAGAATTGGGTTTACAGAAAACTTCTCCAAGCATTCACCTTGCTTTGCTCCCTGAATGTGTGGTTAAATTCTTACCAAAGCCAGTAAAAGAGGAGTTGATCTCATCCAATTTACTCCTGAAAATCTCAGTTATTAGGAATTGAAGTTTATCAGTTAGATACTAGTAAAGTTGCAATCTGACCTTACTGTTTGGACCTGTTATCCCTGTTACACAGCAAAAGCTTGGCCTGACCTCTCCTATTACAATTAGACCCTCCATTAAGTATGTTTAGTTAAAACACAGCTTTGTTTTCATGACCTTAAGATGGATCATGCCTCATTGCAGCATTAGGTGTCATGCTGCTGATTTTGCCTTCTGTCAAACTTACTTTTTCCTGCTGTGGCCTTTCCCACTGTTTTGACTTCTGGAAGGTCACTGGAACATAAGGATGATCTACTCACATGCCTTTCCTTTATGTTGACAACTGAGTCAGGAAATTATGGAAGAATATTTGGAAAAGCATGAGAAAAGAAGGTAAGCATGCAAGAGAGTCACAGAATGGAAATGAAATACAGGGCCCAGTTCACATCTGGCAACTCGAAAGTGCTAGATTTTAGGCCTAGATCCTCATGCCCTGTTGAGCTCTGCTCACTGCATTATGAGAAGAGAGGGTGCAGCTCTTTTCATATCCCCCCAGCCATGCAGCTGCCTAGTACTCAGTGGGGATTGAGATGCATGGGAAATACAGCAATTTCATTTCTCTGGAGCTTTTTAGTGCTGAGCTGTTAAAAAAAATCTGTCCTACATAATGTAAATGTATTCTGCAACACAGCACATTATTCTTGATGAAGTCATATGGATGCTAGGCTGAAAATTTGCCTCTAATTTGCTCTGAGTATACCGCCTGCTTTCAAACATAAGGTGAATGACTTATTGTAACCCCAGATTGGTTTCAACACCAAGTGATTAAGCCGTGACATCGAGACAAAGTAAATTAAGGAAGTGGTTTCATAGAACAGGCTGACACATGACAGGCACAGAACTAATTCTGTAGCAAAAGAGGGGTGAGTCATGCATCTGCTACATGTGCTTTGGTTAAATTCTTGCGGATATCTCTTATACAAGCTTTCACATCATGCTTGTATGTAACAATACTACTGTGGCAGTATCTACTTTCAAACATTTCTCCCGGTTGCACTAGCAGATGAAATTGAACATCCCTTTTACCTTAGGGGAGCTATAACTTTCCTCTCTACTGCTGCTTTCTCACCCCAGCTCCCATTTGTTTAGAGAGCTGAATCTCCAAAATAAGTGTGCAGTGGCTCAGCAGGCCAACACTTTAATGGCCATCTGTCACATCCCAGGACTTACATGGGTTCCTTATGTTTTGTAGTTTCAAAAATGAGAACCAGATTCCAAAACCACACCCTGGTCAGCTCAAGGGAGCAGATTCACCATCATTAGTTGACAGACTTAACCCATATCCCTAGTGAACTGCTGATGAAAGAAGAAAAATAAGTAGAGGTAGTTCCATTCTGGAGAGATGCAAAACTATCATCTTGCTGTTAGTTATGAATAGATGAAGTCTGACTGGTACGAACAGGTGGAGTCTGGTGAGCACATGCACTTCATATTCCTCAGTATACCCCTAGTCTGTGCTTGCTGAGACAATCATCTCATCTCAAGTAAGTTCAGTGTACAAGAGGATTATGTTATGATACCAACAGACTAAGTGTCTCTTGGAGGCATCTGCTTTTTTTTTTTTTCTGATGTACAGTGTTCCTAGTACTGCAGCTACATGGGCATATACCATGACACTTTAGGTAGGGAAGAGACTGGAATGCAAGTGACCAACCTAAAGGAGATGACAGTGTTAAGTAAAATGTCTCTATTGCCCTGACTTTGCTTCTTCCAGATGCCTGCTCACTTTAGTATTACTCAGGAAACAAGTCAAGGAAGCATGTCTCTACCTTTTCCCTGAAGTATTTGTACCATAATTGCAGCTGCTCTGTTAGATTATCTTCAGTTTATACCAGAAGGTTCCATCAAAAAAAAAAAAAAAAGGCACAAAATGTGCTCTATAAAGGATCACTGAACATTGATAATTCAGCAGTTCCCTGACCTTCACATACCTGCTGCACTGAAAGCAGCTGTACTTCTCACTGATCTAGCATGCAAGTATCCACTCTGCTGAAACCCCTCCCCAAATTTTGCATGTCTGATCTTTCGAAGTTCTTCCCCAAAGACTGTGAGATCTCATTTGCACTGAGAGCACTTGCTTTTACTGAATCAGCTCAGCCTTCCCTCATCCTTCCTTAGAAAAACCCCGAGGTATTAGCTGCTTTTAAATAGATTGACACTGAGCTGCTATTGGTTCTAGCTGTAGCCACTGTTGCCAGGCTGTTGTTGCTCAAGGCACGCACTGCTCTTGTACACACTTAGGGTATTTCTCTTTCTTAACTCAGCTGTCTTCTGTTCTTACATATCCTCTGTGTTCTGCTGTTAAAGAACTTCCTCCATTTCAGCCTAGAAGTGGCTGCCTTCTGCTGGGCGATAAAGCAGTATGCTGCATTTGTATAATATCTCTGAACTGAAGTAACCCCAATGGAGAACTCTTTCATTATTGTGAGTACTGGAAGAGACCACACAGCAGAACCAGATCTTCCCGCCCTGAGTCACCAAAAAAAAAAAAAAAAAAAAGGAAATGCAAAATCCTGTTTTCAGCATTAAACAGCCAAATTTGCAAAGTAGTACATGCTAGAGGGGGCAAGGGACAGCTGGGTTCTGAAATATGCTGGCATAATTTTGGAAGTAACAATCTAGTTGTTAGATGCAAATGTAAGGAATTTTCCAGGGATGGAAGACCCAAATTTTAAAAGCTATTTCAGTGTTATGGAAAATATCCCAAAGAGGTTATCGGCCTCTTCAGACTCCTAAGCACTCCGTGCTTCCTCTCAAAGGCACATGTTTCTCCAGCCTGGCTATGGAGATACTCTGGCAAATGTGTTCCTGTAGTTCTCCCTAGTGTACTAGCAGTATCATGCCATGATGCTCATCTTAAGAGTGCTTTCAGCAAAATATGACAAGAATTTTGCAGTGAGTGAACCAACAGGACTTTATCGACACAAAAGCTTGTAGGTTTTCATTTGCCTGTAAAGGCTGTGAGTGTTTTAAAGGCTTTCCTCTACAATGAAATCCAGAACTAGTTTAGGAGCCCAAGGCTTTTGAAGTGCTCCTCTGCAACAGCAACAAACAAGGTAGGAACAGAAGGGCTTTTAAATATGAATTTTCATGTAATGTCCCCTCAGGCAGAATTTCAGCCTTAAATTTACTGACTGCATTTTCTAATAGCAATCCTGATGAAGGCAGAGACCTACCAAATCAAAGCAGCAGCTGTTGTCTTTGGAGTTTTTTCTCACTGTGTGATTTTGCAAACAAACAAGAAGTACAGCTTTTTGAAAACTAAACAGGATTTGTGGAGAGAACTGTTTAGAGAAAGCTCAGCTGCTTTGCTGGGCAGAGTGATTCTGCCAACTGAAGACACCCTGCAACCAGCTGCCTGATCCTTGTTTAGGAACTAGAAGTTGTTTTCTTCAAGAAGTTCAAGAGTACAACAGCCACAGGCATTGCCTTAATTATTTTGAGATTGAGGCTAAACTTTAGTTCAAAGACTCTGAACTCACAGTGCAAAGAGAAGTCAAATTCAAACAACCATGGCACACTGTCTTCAGAACAGGAGGAGCCTGGTTTTACTTGCTAGACTTATATGTGCCATCCCACAGTCATTTGACCTATATATATCCTTGCCCTCACTTCAGCCAAACACTCTCCTTCAAGTTCCAAACCCCCTTGCTTTAAATGGTGCAAGGACAATATCCAGTAGTCCAAATATCTGAGTGCCCCTTAGTGCCTTTACACACTGGTGAATGGTGGAAAGGGAAGAGCCGTAAAACTTTGCCTGTCAACCAAAGGTTGAAGGCATGCTGTTGCAACTTGGCTATGAAGGAGTCCCCTGTACCCTTCAGCCTGAGCTGCATGGGTACATCTGGCCATTGCTGCTGGGTTTTATAATTAAATAAGCATTTGAATCATTGGTAGAGAATCAGGAGGTTGGAACAGGGAGAACAGTGAACACATCTCTTATATTGTCCTGGTGCGAAGATGAGTAGTTAGTCTCTTTATTCCAAACAAAACAAATTTATTCAAATCCAAGTAACTGCTAGCAAAGGTAAGGGAAGGTATGGGTCTTGCTGCAGTCCCTTGATACTTTTCTATTTCATGTATATGCATTATGGGATTACAGCAAGCACTAAAACCTTCCTCTCTCAAATATAACTCTTCACAGCTGCCAGCATAGAAGCATGCCAAAACAGAGCCAGAGCCTCTAGCTATATATCAAGGTGGGCAGAAAAAGAGCCACTTAACCATAAACTCCAGAGCTGCCTTGAGCAACAAACTCCCATGGATTTGTGCTTTTTCTCTCTTCTGCCCCACCATGTGCTTGGCTTATTTCAAGCACACAAATAGGTTTGCCCAACACAGAGATATAATGCTTTAAATGTCTATGAATACTAAAAAAAAAAAAAAAAGAATAGATAATAATAATTTCCTTCTCCTGAATAAATGAGTCAGTCCCCTAAAGCAAATTCCTATCACTCTTCATGTCTGGTTGCATTTATCTAAATATAAAATCTGCAGCACTTACCATGTGCACATCATTATCAGGGAGTTTTGTTAAAAAAGTTCCATCTATTAGTGTCAGCCTCATGGACCTGATGTATGTCTATCATGGCTCATTAATCATACATTAAAGACATGTGGGTGCGGTCAAGTTCAGTCCTGGAGAAGGTTCTACTTCAGCAGGTTTGAATGTCACCTCCTGTTGAGATCATTTATTTCCAGAGGAAAGCAACACCTTGGGCTTTTCAGGAAGTTTTATTATCTTTCACATTTCACCCTTCACTTAATCTAACTTTCAGTCATCCCTCCTCTTCCTGTTACAAAGGTGCTTTCCCTGAAGCCACGGTTCATGGCATCAGCCAGAGGGAGCACTAGAGAACAACTCGTGATGTTTTTGGCAGTCCAACAGCGTTGCTTCTGTGAAAAATAATAGGCTCATGAGCTCAGCTTCTGCATGTTTTCGACCTTAACCCTCAAAAGTAATTGTCATCTTTCAAAGTTTTATTCAGAGTCTCCAGAACACTTGAGAGTGGTGATGAGGTGGGTGAGGATGAGGGAGCAGGTGGCATGAATGCCATCGGTCAGTTTCACAAATAATTTATATTTATCTATTTGTTGGAGTCACACGTTTTGTTGGAGAATTTCTGAAGTAAAGCAACAAGAACATGTGTCGTAGATCTTAAACCACCTGAAAACCTGATTTTTTGACTAGCACAGATTTGTGCTCATTATAACAGATATTATAACAGATTCCTGGTTTTATGCATATATAGGGTGTTAAAGTAAGTTCATCCATGTCTATCAGTAACCAGGCCTACTAATATTCTGTGAGAACAGTTTAAGTTACTTGTATCATCCAGCTTTTAATGTTATATTGTGATAAATAAACAAATAACAGATTTTACAAGTACTTACACTATGAAAATCGAACTGTGAGACTGTTTCTGGGAAGTGTTGCAAAAAAAGGCTATGAATATGTCAAAAATTAGTTTTTCTTAGACCCCAAGGGTACATTTCTGGAGTTGTTCTTTTTTCTGGCTATTAATTCACCTTTGCTGTTTCAGGAGAAAAGATTTAGGAACATAGGGCTCTTCAAGGTAAGTCAAAATATGGCGCACAGAACTGCATGTCTTGAGAACCCAAATGCTCCATGGATATTGTTGGATCCAAATGCTTCCACATAACAGGACAGGACTACCGGGAGACATTCCTCGAGCTTTTATTGCAACATTAGCCTCAATACAGGGTGAGACAATTGAAAGATGGCAACAGCTCACTGTAGGGGCATCCGTGGATGGCAGGGAAAAGGAATTCTGCTGACCTGAGATATTCTAGAATACGTGGTTTTATTGCAAGGGTCGTGGGTAAAAAGGGTCTTGCCTTCAGCCACCAGCCTCAGCTGAAGGGAAGTGCCAAAGAGAGAGGGAGAAAGAACAAGGGGGTAAAAGTTAAGAGAGAGATGCGAGGGAGCAAGCTGGCAGGAGATATTTCTTTACAAGTTCTGTAGAAATAGTTTTATTATTGTTTTTGATCAGCGTCAGACAGAAAATACTAGAGAGACTAACATCATCTAGATGTTCCCAGAAACAGATGCCATTAAGATAGACAAGAATTAAAAGCCTCTCTGTATTACTAGCAAGCCTATATAATAAAAGAAACAGTGGTACTCAGTTTTTTTCTAGTCATGTGTAACATTTTATGAAAAATTAATAAACATAATGTTTAGGATGAAGACTTATTTTCATTTTGGGGGCTATTTCTCATTCAGTGTTTCAGCCACAAAACTGATTAATGAAAATTAATTACCTACATCCCTGAACAATGCTTCAAAAATGCATACACAAACACAGTACCTGAAAATGTACAGAATTCAGAATTTACTGACAACTAAATGGAGAACTGATGAAACTCTGAGAGACAGAGCCAGTACCAAAGAGAAGTATACATGTACCTTATTACTCTCTACAGCTTCCTGAAAGGTGGCTGTAGTCAGGTGGGGGTTGGTCTCTTTCTCCGGGCAGCAACTGACAAAATAAGAGGACACACTCTTAAGCTGCACCAGGGGAAATATAGGTTGGATATTAGGAAAAAGTTTTTTACAGAAGGAGTGATAAAGTGCTGGAATGGTCTGCCCAGGGAGGTGGTGGAGTCACCATCCTTGGATATGTTTAAAGAAAGACTGGATGTGGCACTCAGTGCCATGGTTTTGTTGAGGTGTTGTGTAGGGCATGGGTGGGACTTGATGACCTTAAAGGTCTCTTCCAACCTAGCAATTGTGTGATTTGTACGTTATGTGTTCCAGGGAGTCTTCCTTCATAATGCTTTATAGGAAAAAAAGCAATAGCAGAAATCAGGAAGAGTCATGTGAGAGGTTATTGCAATAATATTGAGCATATGTAAAATTACCTCTTTTGTTGTCACGGTGAGCAATTCAAAGTTGCATTTGTCAACCACCAAGAGATTAAAGATTTTCCTGTATCTAAGGAGTTTATTCTGGAGTTCTAGGAGTGCACAGGAAGTCGCAACATAGGTTTTCCTCGCAACATAGTTGAGGTTATCAACACGCAACTCCACACACAATGTGTGACATTCTGCTAAGGAGCCATGCCTAACCCATGCTAAGCTCAAAATCTTGCATGAAAAAAGTAAGTATGCCTTATACATAAAGATAAGGATTTACCAATAGTATAAATAAAATCTTAATAGGCTAATTAAAAGTTATATCAATCCATGTCTAATTATTGCCATGATAAAGGAAAATAAGAATGCAATAAGGAGAAAATAATAATACAGTTTAAAATGTTGAACATACATTTGTTACTTTCTATCCTTTTCTTTAGTGTTACGCTTGCTCTCTATTGCTTCTCTGGGTCCTAATGTAGATGGATTCCACTGAGCTGGAGGAGAACAGAGAGAGTAAATCATCAGCATTCAAGTTCCTTTGTGATGTTGATTTTGATTTCTCTTTCCTAACCTCCTTCCTTTTTGTTTTCCCCCACAGACATGTTTTATATGATACTTTCACACCTTATTCTTTGCTCACAGGTCAACAGCTCCTTATTAAATCGGAGTTTGGGACTTGTTTTATGTGCACTAAATACTTGTAATTTTTTCACTTTTCTAGTCATGCAAAGAGCTTTCTCCCATCTCCAGGTCTCTGTTTCTTTAACTGATCGCTGGTGGGCTGAGACCTTTAGAACCAGCCTATGCCTCAGCTCTTATCATTCCATGCCCATATCCCTTCCCTGCATCCTGTGTACCCCCTTGTAAAGGCCTCCTCTCATAGATCAGGCCAGCCTGTTACTGCTCTGCATGGCATCACTGTGGGTACAGTTATATCTTGCTTTGCCCAGAGCAACTATTTCATAGTGCTACTGATAGTGAAACCGAGAAAAGAAAACTTCCGCATAATAATGATGAACAATGACAACAAAATTACTAGAAATCAATACTGACACCATAAATACCAGGAAATTCTATAGTAATTTTGGTGCAGGATTCCATGCTCAAAGCTCATGAGGGACTGGCATACAGGATCATAGAATCTTCTGTTTTGGAGGGGACCTACAAGGATCTTGGAGTCCAACTCCTGCTCCTGCACATCCCAAGAGTCACACCATATGCCTGACAATGTTCTCCGAACACTTCTTGAACTCTGTCAGGCTTGGTGCTGTGACCACTTCCGTGGGGAGCCTATTCCAGTGCCCAACCACCTCCGGGTGAAGAACCTTTTCCTGATATCCAACCTAAACCCCTCCTGATACAGCTTCATGCCATACTCAACCCCAAATTTTAACTGTATGAGCACCCAGCACATGAGCACTTTGTCACACTGCTCTACAGAATTTCTGAAGCAACAACACAGGTTGATGAGATTTTTACAGCTTCTTTAGGAAAAAGAGAAAATAAGAAATATCATAACCATCACAAAATTCAGCATCTTCCATAAAGGAGCTTTATTATTAATATTCCTACATTAATTATGATGCATGATGGCATGATGTATTATGTGAAGTTCTAAACTGGAAATGGTTCTTTTGATTCATGAAATGGCAAAATATGAGAAACACATATTACAAATAGAGACAAAGCTTAGTTAGGAAAATTTTTCCTTTTAAGCCTTGTCTTTTATCTGTTAGTCATTATTATTCCTATAATGACTTCTATTCCTGATTTACAATCTAAGGAGATTTTGGTCTGTCTCTAAAAAGTAAACATTTAGTCTGAACATATGCCAAAATTTTATCACCTGTCTTCTGTTTGGCATAGATCAATGCAAACGCTGCCTTAATTTGGTATTTATAACTGTCTATCAACTATCCCACTTCTTCAGTTTTAGAAATACTGCATATTCAAACGGCTTTTATACTCTAAACTGAAAATTAATATTGAATAAAATTGTAAAAAACAGTAAATTCATCGTTTTATAAAAATAATATTATGTGGAGAGAATAAAGAATTTATCCACAAAAACCTTTTTAATGGCAAAATACAGTTCAGAAGTTAATATATTGGGAGAGAAATCTTTTGTTTTGATTCTGTGTTTTCACCGTAGAATTTACCATTATTTGACCATCTCTATTAAAAGACAATTATATAATAACAGAAAAAAGTAATTATTTTTAATTACCCTATTAATTAATTTGACTGAGAATAGTAAGATCAGATGAATATTCACTTTATATCTACATGCCAAAGACAAATCATTTTGCAAGTCATCCAGGAGATAATGGTGAATTACTGGATAAAAAAATTAAATAATAATCTTCCCTCTGAAGATGTACTGTCATTGGGTCTTCTTACTCTTTTACAATTAAATCCAAGTTTTCACCCTGTCTCAAACTATTCACAGGGTTGAGTCTGTCTTGAGAGCGTCATTTTGGTAAAGCCTGTAATATTAATCATTTCTATACATGCCATTTTAAAAGGTGAGTTGATTTTACTACAATTACTTGATTAGAAGGAAAGAAACTGGGTCACCTCTACTCAGAAAGTCTTTAAGCAAGAGATGGTCTACCTAAGTCCTTGAACAGACTGTGCATTCTAAGTGCAGTTCTTGCACAACAGATAAAAATACATTGCACAGGTGGAGACTCCTGGCTATCCAGGCCCACACACAATGCATGAAATGAGCCAAGGAGTGTTTCAGTGAGTTTTGAATTGCCTTGAGGTCCATAAGCGAACCCATTCTAACTCCACCTATGGCCTAATCAGATGCTGACAATCAGTATTATCATCTGCCTGTGAACAACCCTGGAAAACCCTGCCTTCTTGATCCTCTGCAGCAAGTCCTGTGTTCCTTCTGTTTCTCCACCACATGAAAGCTGTTATGTATCTCATGTAGCCAGGAGTCTGGTAGCCCCTGCTTTCAGCTTATATTAACGTGAATGACTGCAAGATTTTTATATTTACAAATTATCCCCTGTAAAAGTCTATTCATCTAACTGTTCCCTTATTTCCTTTCTGGAAAGGTATCTGGGATAACTCTCTGCTGGTACTGATCTAGGCTGAATTGCTCAGTTCATTTTCCTGATTCCTTGATTCCTCTATTAAATAAATGTTAATTTATGTAATCCTTTAGATTTGTTTTGGTCTTATGCAGTTTTTTTCCTTTGACTGGCTGTGGTTTTTTTGGGGGGTTTTATTGGGTTTCTAATTTTATTGTGGTGTTTTTTGTTTTTGTTTTGTTTTGGTTTGGTTTGGTTTTTTTTTTTCCCCCCCCCGCCCAAAATAGAAAACTAATTCTCTCTAATATAAGATGCAAGTGTAATTTTGAAGGGAGCTCATTCTGTTCAAAAGCCAGTGTGGATAATACAGCATCAGGTGTGCCATATGTACTCTTTTAGTCATATCTGAGAGGGTGTTGCATGTTCAAAACAACCATCCATGCACTTAGGCTGCCTAAGGCATGCAACATACCATTTCAGTAGCATGTAAGAAAATACTACGCTGCCAGGCTGGAAAAACACTGACCGCCATAGAAAGCAGTATCTGCCTTATGCCCACAGGGCATTGCACCAGTGCAGTGTGGATACAGCCCCTCTGGTCTAGAATCCTCAGCAACTGTGAACATAACTCCACATCACTTGAACTGAAGGCCAGGAACTGGATGCGGCTAGCAAGGAGGTATGGCCAGTAACTCTTCCTGTTATCAGCTCACTCGACACTCCATCAAGCTTATCTTAGTACTGTACTTTACCAGTAACCCCAAATGCTTTTGTCATAAAATCAGTGAAACACTGAGCTATGTGTTGTGCTGTAGAATCTGCTTGAAGGGGAAATGGAAGTCTCAGAGCTTAAACTGTATCTTGGATAAAAAAACATCAGGTCTTACCCCAATCCTGTGCAGGAAAAAAAGGGAACTTGGTCTCTCATTTTACTCTGGGGCTTGTTTGCTTAAGCAAAGTGGAAGCAGTAAGTCTCAAAGGACATTGCTCAGTAGTAGTTTTCTTTTGACATTGTATTTCTGCACTTATTGAGGTGGTACATTCCAAGATGAAACTGCAGCTGCAACTATCAAAGTTTTGATGTCTTGTAGTCTGCTGGTTCTGCTAGCTTTAGCTTTAGCGTGGAGTGACCTAGTATATTGGTCTGGTCAGAATATGGTTTATTCCAGTGACAAGTAAATGAAATGTAACTCTTAGTTTGCCAGTGAGTTCAGATCAGAACTTTGAAGACCTTCAAGTCTGTGTGTTAACAGAAGCATATAAGGATAAATCCATAAGTAAGAACAGAGCTCCATCTCACTCAGTGTCTGGAGGGCAGTAGCAGGCCCAAGGTTAAATGTAAAATGAGGGCAAGCATACAGTGGTACTTCCCTGGGACAAGCTCTTAGATTCCAGTAGCCTAAAACTCAGAGATGTCAGGGTCTTCTTAAGATTAGGGGGAAAAAATAAAGAGAAAAGAAGGTTTTGAGGTAATACTCTAAAACCAGAAGATCTCACTGGCTTGATGGCTGAATTTGAAATCTGCCTAGGTCCGTACTACTGACAGCACACACTGCAGTGATAATTCCTACCAACATATGGCTCCTACATGAGGAAGTGGGTTTTCTTTGGGCATTAATGGACTTCATCTGTTATATCAAGGAGAATGAGCTGGCTCTGGAGTGCAGTTATAGAAAATGTTAAAAAAAGCATACTTACATGAAGATGAAAAACTGTGTGAGGTCTGGTTTGAAATAAAGAACTGTATTAAAAAGTCTTTATCAGCTCTCTGATAACTTATTTGTCGCTGTTATGGACACGAAAGAACCACACTCACCCGACACGTTGAAGTGAGGAAAAAAGGGGCCATTTATTGTAGCATGGGGTTTAAATAGGATTCAGAGTTTGGTCCAGGATTGGAGGACAAAAGGGACACCTCTCCGACCCCAGTGGTCATCTCAGAGGTCCATCATACATTGGCATGTGAAAACAATCTACTTGTTTATGGTACATCCGTGAGAAACTCTACTAGAAATATGTAAACAGTCATCAGAAGGCTGAAAATCAGGGCAACACTTATTTGCAGAGTTCCAGGAAGGTTTATTTATGGTTGCCTTCCAGGACTCAGGTTCATGTGTTGGTTTGCAGTTAGGTGCGTGAAGTAGGTCTGAATGAAAGAGTCAGTCTACAGAGACAGACCCTGCTCTAAGGTGCAGGATTATTCCCTGGGAAATGGAGAACACCTTATTCAGTCTACATCAGATCAATTTCCATCAAAGCATCAAAGAAAAAAAAATTGCAATCTCTCTGTGATTTATTTTGACTTTTCTAAAGGATGATTAATGAAGTAGTGATTAACAATACCAGCAGAGATATACCCAGCAGGACTGTCGCTAATGATGTGCACTTTACCAGTGTTTTTTGTTTCTGTGATTTTCTATTCTGTTTGGTTCACGGGTTTCTAAAGCTTTCTCCATCAAAAGAGCTGTAAATATCTTCAGAAAAAAAGTATAAGTGAAAACTGACTGCCACTCACAAGAATCCTATTCTCCCTTTGATGACTGCACGTAATCTAGATCTCCTACAGTGTTCTTCATCCGCATATCTCAAAGTGTTTTATAAAAGAGACTGTAAACATTGCCTTCGTTTCATAAAAAGAAGCTTGACCGTGGAAGGAAGTGTTCAAGGTCACACTGAAAGTACTGGTAGACATAGAAACCATACATCTCTCTTCCAAGTCAGGGAAAATAGGTAGTGAATTTTTATTTAATGATCACACCAAAAACTGAGGAAATAATCACACTAGTTCAATCCAAACCAAAAGACATGTTGGTAAGTTAGCAAATTAATGTTGAAATGCAAAGTACAAGTTGCAACATTTTCTGTTGTTTTTCTAGCCAAAGCATTTCCTCAAACTCAACCCAGATTTGGAACTCTTTTCCATTTTCTACTTGATGACCATAATTATTTTTGCCAGTACTAGGTGAGAGGTCCAGTTCAGAGTGTTACTTGGCCACAAATATCCCCAACACAGTACAACATCACAGAGACAAATGCTAAAGGAGAAACTGAACTACTGTCTCTTTCAAAGGACAATCAATAAAAATTACTAGATATTATAATACTTTGATACAAAGAGAAAATGGACTACATCTTCCATTTGAGCAAGTTTTCTGGAAAGAGCAGAAGAACAAGAAATGTGTCAGAAGAGCACAATGCATTCAAAAAAGTTGTCTACAGAAACCATAATGAAAACCGTACCACTACAAAAGATGTGAGATATAAACAGCAATGAAAGTGCATCATATACTAACTTCTAGGTACAGCTACAAATGCAAGATATATCAGAAAGTGTGCATTAATTCAGTATCTTGTCTCAGACAAGCCAAAGACATGGGTTTAGGAAAAAAATACAAAACCAGGGCATTCACAGAAATTTTTTTTTGCTAATACAATACTGTCTTTCAGTGGTTTGAGGTTTAAGAATAACCTGTATCCTCACCTTTGTGTTTAATAGTCCATGATGGATTTCCATTATTTCATCTAATGAAATTTAAACAAATTGCTGTCAGCACTTAGAGGTGATGCAGCCATGACCATTATGTGACATGTGCACACACTGCACTGCCAAATCTTCATACTGTTGTCCCCAAAATGGGCTCTTTTGCATGGTGCACTAGAAGCTGATCCACACACAGGGTTAAAATATTTATTTTATCTTTGTGCAGAGATGAGTGCTGGGTGGTAAATTGACAAAGCTGGTACACCTTCTGTTTTATATGCTTCAAACAGTGAAACATTGGCATTTCCCACATACATAACATCCTGAAACCATAGTCACTGACCTTTCATTCTCACGTCCCTGCTGAAAGGTACACTGCACACTTATTTTACTCCATGTGCTCTGTAAGGAAGAAGCTTAGGTGAATAAGAGGTAATCATATGGTGTGTATTACATTATTTAGTGTCTAAGGCTAACACAAAGTTTCCTTCTTTGGCTTTGTACTTTGATTTCTGCTGTCTTCTTGTTCTTACTTCTCAGGTCATGGCTCTTGGTTATGGAAGGTTTGGTTATTTCCTCATTTTTCATAAGCTTTTGTATTTACCCTGTACTGTGCTTCAGTGATTTTTTTTAGCTTTTCATGGCACCTTTGTTCAACAAAATAGAGAAGGGCTTACACTGCTATAATTCCGTGTAAAACTGGACCTGGTGCTAGACACAGCTTTACAAATAAAGGTATCACCCACTTTGCTGATAACATTTTAAAGCTGGGCCTTGTCTGGTCGTTTTCGTTTTCAAAACAACTCACAGCACAATGCTACCTTGTGACCTATGTTTTGAGCAATACATGAAAGGAACTGAAATACTATTGTCCTGTGGGTTGTCGGAAGCTACTGATCTGTGTCTACAGTTCTTTGCTGTGAACACTTCCTCTCCCCCAGCCTTGTTCCAACATAAGACAGCTGTCATCTTCTCAGCTAAACTGGGAGGAAATTATCACTAGACTTCGATATGAACACTGCCTTAATCATCTCTGGTGTTGAATCCATTTCCTTACAACGAAGCTTCTAACAAAAGGCCAAAACACTTAAAGAAACAAATACTTATCAGATCAGTAATTCAGTTTCAAACTTTCAACAATCTGTCTTTTGACAGGGGAAACACTATCTACAATGGCAGGGACACTCACCTGTCCTTGGGCTATGCAAATGTTGGAAGAAAATATTAGTTAATCTCCTGTACTCCTAGCTTAATCCAGGTTGTGCCTGATACCACTCACATTGAATTTACAAAATGCAGAAGCAAAGGGTGAGCGAGCCCAGCTGCCATCCTTTCAGCCTCTTTCTTGTACATCAGTTATGAGATGACTGACCAAATTTTCAAACCTTTTAAATGTCTTTGAATGCTTGTGTTTGGGTTTTTTTTTAAACTAATGTTATAATTTTTAAGTGTAAGACATTTTAACCAGCAAACATTTTTTAACAAATTGTTCATGTTTCTAAGCTGGCAAATTAGGACATTGCTTTATTGGCAGAGAGGAGCTAATGGCCCAATAACTGTATTTAAAGACACTGAAGTTTGCATAAATGTATCTGATTTGTGCATTTAAGTATCAAGACATAAATACACTGAACATATAAAGTATATTTTTAGGACTCTGCATGTAGGACAGGTTTCCAGAACTGATGATTACATGTAGTTGTCACTAGCCTCTTTTGGATACGTACGTACTCACATCTGGAAATCAGATTGCTTCTGTTAATTTTTTCAGCTTCAGGTCCTGGGCAGTAGAGTTTTACTGATTGTTCTATATATATCATGAACACAGAGTGGTGAAGCTAAGAAAGGAAAAAAAATCAAATTGTTAAGCTATCAATGCAAGGCTTTTTGAAACTAATTTAAAAATTCAAATAATTTCTAATTGGTCATGAGGCTTTTCTTCGGCCTCAGTAATGTTGTCAACTCTTAATTTTCCGGGAAAACATGAAAGGTTAGGTGCCTGCTATTCCCAGGAAGAACTTAAGGTGAGAGAACTGAGATTTTGAACAATATATTTATTATAATGAAGGGGCTGGTGATCCTGAAAGGATATGACAACACCAAAAAGAAGGCATCTCTTTTGTTGGTTAATTATTTTGCTGTAAGCAGTATGACTCAGGGCATGAGCCATAATAGAAGCAGACAGTGCTACATCCCTGTTGGCTACTGGGTCAATCTTTCAGTGCCTAGTAAAGGATGGAACTTTCAACCTGCTGGTTTTGACACGGTTGTATTTAAAGAATGACGGCACTGTCTGTAACTGTTTCAGCTCTTGCAAAATTCTCATCTCACAAATAAAATGACCAGCAGTGGTACTTGTTTCTTGCCTGCCTGCTGATCAATAAGCATGTCTGAGTCAGCCTCTCTTTGAACATAAGCCTCTGCTTGCCATTTAATGATTCACATTCAAAAACCAGTGTCAAGGGCTTGGTGTTGACTTGCAGGACATATATGTTGTGAAAACTTTGTTTAAAATACAAGTTGGACTTTCCCCATTTGTGCATGAGAGTTGGGATTTGCGTGGTCAGAACTGTGTACCTATGATGGTTCCTGCTTATAGTGGTTAAATAGGGCTACATCTGTTTGGGATTGGCTGTGGCCATATTCTGATTATTGCTAATACTACAAGCCGTAAATACATAATAAACTGCAGTCCTGAAGCAGTTTGGACATACAAACCAACAGGGAAATCCAGGCTCTTTCAAAACAAAGGAGAAGGCTGGAGGCTACTGGCACCTCTAGTACTTATGCACAGCTTAACTTGTGCCTTACAGGTTGGTAGATCTCAGCCAGGTATCTTATGAAGTAATTCACAAGATATGCAGATGTGACTCTTGAAGAAAATGGCCCACAACACTTCTCTCTCACCTTGCACCAACAAAAGATGTCTTCACAGAGAGAACCATCCCGTTTCTTCTTACCAGTGGTAATGTATAGGTTAACTTTACTGCTGCTTGTGGTCACTTTCCTTCTAGCCTTACTCAGAGCTTGTCTGCTCCACCTATATTTGGGATTTGCTGCTGAAGTAGTCTTCTCTTTTTATAATGAGCCGAGTCAGTTCATAAAGGCTGTGTCACTGCTTGTGTCAGCACAACAGAAAATTGCAGGAGTGTGCAGACAACAGTAGGAAGGGAAAGCAATATTGTATATATCATATCCTAGCTCTCCTAGCATTTTCCTAGCCTCCCCTAGTAGAGGTTATCTTAAACCCGTGTTTTCAGCAGGGTTTGCTGCTTGAATGAGAGAGTGACTTTTATTTCCTAACTAGTAACTAATGTTGAATCTTTCTCAGGGCTTCCTCTGCCTGTGGATTTCAGGCTTACTTAATAGCTTCTAACAAGGTCCTTAAAATTTTAGAAATATTTAGAAAACTTTACTTCTTTATCATGAATGGTTTGCTACATCCCCTAGCCTATGTAGCTTGGCCTCACACCACAGAAGTGAGGGGACTCTGCTCTTTTATACTGGTTGGGAATCTAGCAACCAAGAATCTGCTCCACTAGTTTACCTAAGAGTTTAATTTCAGAAGTAGGATTTTAAAAGGCAGGACTATTTCAACCCCTATTATACTCTTCACATCACAATGTTACGTAATTTTACCTCTTATGATTTCCTTCAGAGTATTTCCTTCACACAGTTTTTCTCAGAAAAGCAATATAATATGGGTGATTCTCCAGCCAAGCAGCTCTTCTGAACCATATAAAGAGCACAATTTTTGTTACCAGTATAGCTATTTTATTCCTTGGTTCTGTAAGAACTCCCAAATAAACTTCATCCAGTCCTGGCAAACATCCACCAATTCCTGCAGTTTTTGCATCACATTTTTTTAATGCCTATCCCTGTGACAATGCCCCATCATCAGACAAACATCAGCATATCCTTTCCTTTGTCGTGAGAACTACAGCAAAATGCTCATTTTGCTGCTGCCTTTTGATGTTCTCCCTTGATAGAAAATTCATACTTGTTCTGGATTATATTTATTTTTCCTTAGAGGATAAAATAAGGAAACAACAAACACAATGTCCAGAGAAAGAGTCCTCCTCCCTATTCCCATACTATGAGAAAAATGCCAGAGAGATGGGGAACTACAGCCCTGGCTATGGATACACAACAAATGCCAACAGTTCAGATTATCATTTAGTGTAATTTATAATAAGGCAGTCCCCATTGATTACCACTCAGAATCAGAGCCTTATGCTCTGATAAGTACCTCTGTGCAAAGTACTGCCAAACAGTTAAGAAGAGAAGCAGATGCTTACATGAAGTTATTAGTATCTAGCGATCTTATGTAATTTCTGGCATTTCCTGTTTCCAAGTGGACTAAAACAATGTCAAACATTTACATCTTGAAAGTTTTAATTGCTCTCCATAGGAATTCCAATAAGATATGTGCTGTACCAACATGTCCTCATGTTTATGAGGAGCAGGAGACAGGAATGGTGAGTTGTACAAATACTGATGACGAGTTCCTGGCAACTACCTGTAAAAGAGGCCAGTAGCTCTTCTCTCAACATAGGCATTCTCCCAGCTATATCATCTATTTCACTTGAACTAAGAAATGAATGAAGGATATAAAAATTTTGAGGGTGTAAATATTCATTCACGTGTGGGCTAAAAAGATATCATCCACTTAAAATTTATGTGGAATCTCATTACAACCAAGTATTGTCAGGATGCCCTTCCCTGCCCTTGTATTCTTGCTCAATATCTCTGACAGCACACCTGCTGTGTAAGCACAATGACAACTTCATGTAGAGACTGCAGACTGAGTCTGGTGCACCTTTTCTGCTTGAAGTTATTTTATATACCCACAGATACCAACAATTTGCAAGAGTTTTTGCTTCCTTTTTGGAAAGAGCAGAGTTCTGACCAAAGAGAGTGCAGGCAGATGTGCAAAGTGGTGGGGACAGGACAGGCTGTTTTAACAGCACTCAAATCCAGAGCATACTGCTGAGTTTACAGGGACAGACCAAGGTAAAGATGGAAAGAAAGTGAAATCCTGGGTAGAAGCTGGAAGTGTGCCCAAATGCCAAGTACCCCACTTTGGAGTACAAAACCCTTTTGTGTATATATGTCTATGTATCGTGGTGGTGTCCTATTGGGAACAGAGTTTTAACAGTCTTCTGCTGCAGAAGTATGTGTTTTCTTTAAAAACTTCTGAACCCATGGTCCAATTACAGTCAAATTTGACAGAGAATGAAATCATGAAGATAGAGATTTTCTTCACATTTTATGAAAATAAGAGAACAGCTAGCAGAGTGACTCAGTTATCAGCATTCTCTCTAATGAAAAGGCTGCACAAAACACCAGCAAAAGATGCACATAAGACAGAGATTTTGCTGCTTGCCTATCCATTGGAGACCTCTAGTCAGAGCCATACTTAACTAACCAGAAAAACTCACTCTGTAGTCTGTTTACTGGTGTGTAGTAAGGAGTGACTTGACAAAATAGCTTTGGCATAATAAAAAAATTAAGCAACTATAAGACGTTAACTTTCAAGGAATTAGGATTTATGAGTTGTGCTACTTCTGGAACTAATTCTTTTGATCCAAGAAATAGGATCTAAAGGGGTCAGCATCACATTTTTCATCTATTTGGAAAACCAGCTCAATTCAACATAAACAAGCACAAGCAGATAACACATCCTTGGTCAACTTTTAGTCACAAGAATGAAAATAATTAGTTACTGGAATGCCCTGGATTTCAGCACTTTTAACTCTTTTGTTTCCTAAGTACACCTATGAGCATTTTTTACAGTGTTCAAGACTTAGATGAACATAACAAACCCTCCAACATGTGCACCTTGCATGGAATCTTTAAAAGGAAAGGTCTAAGATAAAATGTTATCTGAAAAACATAACATGACTCCTGAGTCTTTGGTGAACTTTTCAAAAAGTAGTTAAGGAGACAGTAATTTTCAGCCTTGCTGGTTCCGTTTCCACTTCCTTCCTCACCTAACAGAATATCTCATGGTACCACCGATCTTTAGGTTCCTGCCAGAACTGTGCAGGATTTCAATTATTTCCAGAAGTTTTTGAAAATATCTAGATCACGATCTGGAATGTGGTTTTTCCATCCAGATAATCAACATGTTATGGATTCTCTGACTTGTTATCACTTACCTTACAAATGCAAGGCCCAAAAATATTTTTCATTTTCCACATTATTATTACTTGAATTTCATTTTCATTTCAGTAAGTGTACTCAGGAGATGTCTGTTCTGGTTTTGATTTGCTTTTCCCTATTTGAATCCCAAAATGGAGAGACAGAAAGAGCATCTCTGAAATCTCACAAGTTTAGTGAGTTAGATTTTTAAAATAAATCTCTCTCTGGTGCAATATGGTAAATATATAAATGGAGGTTAAAACAAATCCAGAAAATGTTTTTAAAACCCTCTGTGTCTCAAAAGAAACTCAATTCCTATAGATTATCATGTTGGGATGGTTCATCTTTTGCATGGGCTTTTCACTGATATTGATATGTCCATGCAGATCATTAGAGGTAGCCAGGTAAGAGGAGCACTGCTTGCCTACATCTCTACATCTATATGATGCAATGCAGAGAACGTGAAACTACCACCAGATCAATTTTTTTGGAGGATATTTTCCCTATGAGTCAAATATTTCCCCGACTAGCCCAGAGTGCTGTGAATAAATAGAAATAGACAGTTTTCTGATTATATGGGACAATTAAAGAGGAAAAAGTAGTTGGGATTTGTGATTTAACAAGCATTTTTTCTACTTGTATCTATTTCATCTATTTCTTTGATGTTTGTTCCATCCTACAGCTCCACAGCGTGATACGAGGTAAAAAAAAAAATGTGCAGGGCAATGCAACCCTTAATTAAATTTTGCATAGTTTAAGTCTAGTTTCCTAACAAAATTCAGCTAATACTAAACCACTGGCTACCCATCTGCTTATTTCTATTCGGATGGATCTCAAAAGATGAGCTGATTCATTTGTGATCTAAGTCACTACATAGAGAGGCTACAGACTAGGCTAGACGGCAAGCAGAATAGTACCATCTGCCTGTATGTTCACACTGCTTTCTCAAAAAAGCAGACTGACTTGGTATTTAAACATCCATAGTGAGGAAGGGGAGAAGGGTGTGGGTGTTTTTGTTGTGCAGATGCTGACTCTGCTAAGTTGAAAATGGCTTGTGGCAGGCCAGCCTGCTACACTGGAGGTCTGGAGCACTGCTGAGGGTTATGTGACAGGTACATAAGGTAGAGGTATTGAACATCAAGGATAAGGGCTTGAGTGGCATTTCTAGACCTTCAGAATTACTACCTCAGAAACCGGAAACTGCAGCATCAACAAACAAATGTTTATACCTCTTGTTAAACCTGAAGAAAGTGAATAGGGAGATTGCAGACCAGAAGTAATATTGAGCAAATTCCTGACTCCCTCGAGTGTAGGGAGCTTCTTCCCTCAGCTTCTTTTCTGTAAGAGAATTATGCTATCTGCCTATATTTATACTGCTTTTGCATCTTGAAACTTAAGTGCCAAGCAGATGGGTCTTTGCTGCCTCCTACTTTTGCCAGTTTGTGAGCTTTCCCCAGGCCAGTAATATGTCAGGCAGGATATAATCACAGGAAACTGGAGGAAAGAGATAGAGCTTTGTCAGAAAGCTAATTTCTGTATTTTTTGTATTTAGATTGAGCAGGGATTGAGGGCTTTGTTCTGTGCAGAGGTGGTGACACTGACCAACTGAAAACAGCTCACAATAACTGGAGTCAAACTGCTGCCATGGACGATCATGAGCACAACCTCCTTTGCAACATCTTTTGGTTCTTAAATTTCCATTGGAGATATAGGAGGTACAAAAATATAACTTGTCCTATGCACATCTAAGTAGTATAAAAAAATCCATAAAGCGGAGAAATGCTACAGTCCTAAACAGCTTCATATAGGTACTCAATAAACCATGTTCTCTACTCTCTGAAAAAGTAAAAACCATTGAGCGATAAAGAGCCATCTAAGAGCTGCCAAACTTCAGTTGTCATCAGTGATGAATTACAGAAAAAACAAGTGAGGAAACTTGTAGGAGACCATACAACTTACCAGGATACTTTACGCTTACTGTAATGGAGCAGTTCAGATGCAAAATTTATACTGGTTTCCTTATTTGACCCTTTAATTTGACTGCCTTTGGTAAAATATTGTAGTCAGTATTTTAGAGTCACTAGATTCTTTCTTGAATTCCTTCCTAGGATTTATATGCTGTGTTCAGGGAATAGCTTGATGCTGGAGATATTTTTTTATTCCCAACCAATGCTGGTGTTAACCTGTTGACATGAGTTTGATTTGGTACTTGCATTACTTTAATCTTAAATAGGTTTTACCAACAGGAGCATGGCTTTGAGAAAGGGGATTTCTTGACTTTTTGGCTAGTCATTTTCATTAAATTGATCCTGGGTTTCCCTTTTTAGCAGAAAAATTGTGAGTTAAGGCACTTGTAGAGGATTAGTGATCTCATGCAAAAGCCTCACCAACACTCTTGATTAGACTTGGGATCTCACCCTTTTAAAATGTCAGTTGTGTCCTTATTGCCTATAATTCAGTGGGAATATAACTCCAAATAAATGATTTCGCACCTAAAAATAACAACTAGCTGTGCCATGAGATAAATGTGCTTCAGCTCCCTGTGGTTACACCATCACCAAAAGGTGGACGAAAAAGAAATATTCTCCCTTGGCAAATGCAAAGCTTCAAAGACAGTAAGAGTCTGTCAATCTCCTAAGCTCAAGTGGTATCAGAATTGAAACTGTCAGGAACCCCTAAATACTTCCACATAAAAGGTTTTCCACAGTAGACATAATATCATTGAAAACACAGAATACTTCGCATTAAAAAAATAACAACTGATCAATGACACTATTATTCAGGACAAAGCATTCTGATTTCCATGCTTGCCATCACACTCTTTTACTTATGTTTGTGATTATATACCACTACCCAGTGGAAGTATAAAAGGAAGGTTATCTGTTGAAATGTGATGACCTCTTTCAGTGACATCTCTTAATCACAGAATAACAGAATAACTGAAATTGAAAGGGACCTCTGGAGCTCTTGAGTTAAATGTCCTGTTCAGATCATGGTCAACCACAAAACCCACCAGAATAAATGAGTAGGAAAAGTGGCCCAAGTCACTTTAATCTGCCTTTTAAGTCAACAGCAGTACAAATATTATGCTGGAGTAATAGGCACTAAGGCAGAGGGTTTTCTTTATTTGTAACAGGTGTATGCAGCAGGGGTTGTACCAGTCTTTTCGCGGTGGGTCACACATGGAAAGCACTAGGAAGTGGAAAATGCAGAATAAGGAAGTATTCTCCTTTGCTTGATGGAAAGCAACAGAGCTTGCTGGGTTGCATGGTGTGACCTGTGGAAGGACGTGTGCAGTAAAAGAGGAAGTGGCAAAATCTGCTGAGTTTTGGTTATTGAAGTGTTAAATTACAGAAAAGTGGCAAAGGTTTGTGCCTTTGCTGCCTCAGACTAAGTCAGTAAGAGTCATTCACTGAAGACAGTCAAACTGCCAGGAGCTAGCTAAAGCCTCATGTGTGAGATATTTTTCATCCAATGGACTCAAGACAACATCTAAATTCTAATTTTCTCCTGGTCTCTTCTCAAAGGAAGATTTTAAAAAATAGCAGTAGGACAGGGCAACAGGGAGAATAAAAGTAAGGGCCAAGGAACATATGTTTAAAGCAACAAACATGTATAATAACTATAGATAAAGACATGTGGGTGAGTCATGTTGAAGCTTTTGTGGATGCCATAGTTTCATCATTATCTGCTCTGCTACCATTGATCATGCTCCACCCCCACAAAAATTAGTAATGAAAACATGCAGGACCAAAGAAGCTATTCAAGTACACACTAACTGAATATCTGAGCCAAAAGTCAAATATTTGTCATCAACTTTGGTAAACTGTTACTTCCCATCAGGTTTGATTTAGTGTTGTTTATTCCCAGGAACACCCATCATGTATTGTTTGTATTAGGACAGGGTCAAGAAAGGTAGAGAAACCATGTCAGAATCTCAATCTCTGTGATTATTTTAGCCATAAATAGCAAGAGAATTTCAGAGTAGAGAGCAACAGAAATTTTGTGTACAACCTTGCAAATTTGATTTGGTTAGAATCAGAAACCTTAAATTTCTTCCAAACAACCCCTTAGTCTGTGAACCCAAATGCTATGTGACCTAAATGAATAAATGTTTTGAGTTAAGACCTCTGCCTTCTTCTATAAAACCAGAGAAATGGTGCTTGTGACTTTATGGAACCATCCTGGGCCCCTATGTTGACAGCGCATGTTTTATAACAACCAGAAGATGGCTGTTTCACATGACAGGATGAACAGCCAGATAATCCTGTAAGGCAGAGCACCTTCCATCTCACTTGGAAGGCATTCCCTAAATGCAGATAACAGCTGTTTATTCTACAATGTGCTCCTGTTCATTTGGCAGCAAAAGCTCTGTGTCAATTGAGTAATCCATGCTTTCTGCAGGCCTTTGGTGAACTCTGGTAACCCTTCTGGCTGCCACTGCTCACTTGTCTTGGAATATACAGGCAGGTTTGAAAATTCTCTTGTGGGCTGGCACTGCCTAGGGCCACAATTTTACAAACAGTTGTTTATCTGGGTGTCTTCCATTGCACTAGAATAACCCCATGACTGGGACTAAAACACCCATTGATAAATGCCCTCTCAGAGAAACCACATACACAACAATAGCATATGTTCTGCAATTAATTCTGATTTTGCAAACATTGCGATGGTTGTAAACACATCAGCTAAGCAATAACTGTAGATGCATGCACAGGGAATGTAGGAGTCTTTGTTAAAGGAAGAAGAACATCCACTGAAAATTGTACCTACTAACTTAGTGCTTGCTTGCAGCTAATTATTGTAACTTCCAGGGGGTGTTAGGACATGTCAAATCAATGACTTCCATTTGTGTTTTTAATTTTTTTAATAATTCAAATAAAATTTACATTAAATATTATCTATATTGTTTTGTTTTGGCGGGTTTTTTGTTTGTTTTTGTTTGGGTTTTTTTGTTTGGTTGGTTTTGGTTTTATTGTTGTTGTTTGTGTTTTGTTGTTGTTTTTGTTTTTTGTTTTTGTCAGATATGCAAATTGTGCACAGTAAGAGGCAATAGGCACCAACAGTGTAACTCAGATCCAGCTCCAATGCCTCTAGCAGTTAGGTAACATAACATTAATAAAATTAAACCAAGAAATGGTTCAGCAAGATCCACTGTTGAGGTCAGAGCAGCCAACACATGAAGGAGCTGAAAGGCCTGTACTAGTGTGCTCTTGTTAACAGAAATTAATTAAATATGTATATCTATCTATCTATTTACTTAACTGTGTTTTTGAACACAGAAATATCATCAAAATGTTAAAAACAGCATGAAAGGAACCCCAATGAGGGTCATGGGATAATTTGGATTAGAAGGGACCACAGGAGATCTCTAGTCCAAACTCCTTCTCATACAGGGTCTCCATGGGAGCAGACCAGGGTGCTCAGTGTGTTGTCCAGTTACATTCTGAAATTCTTAAGGATGGGGATGACAGTTTCCTGAGCAGCTTGCTCCACTGGCTGGCTGTGCTTATGATGGTACAGTTTCTCATTACACCAATCTGGACCTCTCCTGTATTGGATTATGCTTGTTTCCCACCCTCCTGCCATGCATTTCTGTCATCTCACTCAAGTAGCAAACATCAATCACTAGGATGCTGGCATTAAACTCTTATCAATTTGCAGTGTCTCTAAATTTCCATTGAAAGTACAGATCTCTCTACAGTAAATATAAACTTTCTGAACAGGTAGTGATTTTCTGTAGTCCCCTGACAAGGTGTTGAGGACCACCACCTGGAAAACACTGTCAAAATACATTCCCAGTTAAAGGCCTGTCAAGTTTCAGCACAGAAGACTGGGGAGCAGAATGGTAGAGTGCCAGTCTAATTGGAAAGAAGATCTTCAGGAGCAGATGGCTAACAGTGAAGAAATCTTAACACCACCAGTGAAGTAAATTTATTAAAGGTGGAGAGAATAAGGTACAATAGAGAGAGCATCATATCTCTTCACTAATGAGGAAGAGCTTTAAATCAGTTTGAGCTCCAATTCTTTCAGTGGAGATATATGCCTCTTACACCACCTCAGGATTAGGCTTGAAGTATCCTATCCCCTAAGGAGCTATTCTTTGTCTCATTCTATGTATCATCTACCATGTGCCACACATTATATACCAGCCAGGAGTTGCTTGTTTTATCTATGCAGTGATGCACTGCATGGTAATTCATTGCTCACTGACATGTCAGAATTTTTTTTAATGATGCACTTCTGCTACTCCAAAATAGGGTGAACTCTGATTATTAAGCTTTATTTACATTAGGCACTCATTTAGATGATGTGGCAAATCCAACATCCACACAGCATAGCTCAAACTCATTTTGACGCATTCCTTCTGCTGGAACAAATAATCTTCAATAATTTTTCCTTCTTTGGCACGAGTCAAAGGTGGAGAAGTCATTACAAATACAAACAGTTCTGTCAAGAAGTCTGTAGCATGCTAGAAGGCAGTCTACTTGTGACACTTTAGTGAGATCAAATGAATGTTACATTGAACAGCTCTTATTTCTCTGTAGAATGGAAGGAAGAAGTGGAAGGATCACATTCAGGTTTAAAATAAGAGCTCTCCTAGGGATGTGGCAGTGCATAATTGCATTCTAAGTCTAGCTGAATTTGCAATCTGATGCAATTCGAGTATCAGTCACGAATTCAGAAGTCATTGCATGATACTGTTCTAGATCTTTAATTACAACCCCTGTCTAGGCAGGTATTTAAGTACATGTTAAACTCTCACTTCAACAGGATCACTCACATGCTTCCAAGTTAAAACACATGTGTGATTGAGTGTCTAGCTTAATCATGGCAAAGCTTGGTGAATTCCTAAATCAAACCAAGTAAAGATTCTCACAGATAAAAGGAATTCAGACTGGCCCCTCAAACTAGGTTCAAGAACCCAGGGCAGGTAAGGCACAAGGGCTAAACAGAAACATGACACAAGATGATTCACACAGTATTGATCTTTAACGAGGCTGTTAGGTAGATTATTCGCTGATGTAACTCTGACAGAGCGCCCAGCAATGCTGACAAAAACAATGCTGATAGGCAAGTGCTCGGATTTACTGGCAGAGCAAAGTGGGGAGTGCAGAGGCTCACTGCCTCAGCTCTTATCTCTGCCACTTCATGCCAATGAGCTACAACTGAAAGCCAGTCTTCAACACAATAATACCTATTCACACATTCTCTGCATAGCAAATGAAAAAAGGAGGACAACCTTTACTGTTGTGCTACTGCCCCTGATGTAGCTTTTCCTCATTCATTAGTTCAACATCCAATCCATCTGCTGAACACCAAATGAGACCCAGGATTCTTAGTAATGTCTCAGCTATTACACACACAGTCAAGGTATGCAATTTAATTCTGTATGATTTGGTTAAACCAAACTGGATTTTCTTTCCATTGGGTCTAATGGATTATATCCATTCCAGGTTTCAGGTTTTCGGTTCCTCCTCTTGGGATGCTTTAGTCTACACATAAAAAAAAATACACCATTGTTTGTAAATATGAAATCTAGAAAGAAATAATTTCATTGCATCAAGTTGTTTCTGTCCAAACTTCCCAAAATAGTTCTTTGTCAAGCAAAATCCAGGTTCAGAAAAACTTCAGCTCTGCAAAAAAAAGAAGCAGTCTTTTTTTATTAGCTTTACTTCTAACTCACTTTAGATTTCAGGTATAACATGAAAAATATTATAATAGTTAGGAGCATTACACTTCTGGCTTCATCTGAAGTACTCCAGTACCATTGTGATTAGATTTGGGATGTGGAATGTTGGGGGTATTTTTGAGGAAACCAATATTGAAAGGAAAAAAATGCTTAGAGACAATATTTAGGGAAAAGTATTAGAATGTTGCTGTAAGTGACAAACCTGTGCCATCTCTTATAAATTCTGTCTCTCCAAAACGAAGAAATATATAACAGTTATAGGGCCTCAGGATATATGTGAAACTAATCTGGTGAGAAATGCAAGAAGTGTATCTGTTTTTATAAAGAACAAAAAGGCAAAAACCAAGTTGATGCTAAACCTAATGAAGTCATGACAGAGATATAGGTAATATACTTTAGCGACTCTGCTCTTTTCTCAATTGTCATAAAAAGTAGTCACTACTGATTGTAAGGAATACAAACGAACAGAAAACCCCCACATTTTTAGTATAGCTGGTGCTTGGTGCTGACACTCATGAAACATTTGTGACAACAAGGGCTTAACAAAATCTCTCAAAAGACCATACTTTGACAAGCCAGCATAGAGTTGCACATATTTCATATTAAAAACTATAACCAACAGAAGTTAGGCTCTGCAGTAGGAAGTTAAGCTCCTGTTACTTCTGTGGACCTCGGTATGCATTTTCATTACTGACCATTAGAAAGAGGAATTGGTCAGGAGAGGTATAGAAGACTCCATGATACCATTTTAACCTTTCTTTTTCTTAATTCTCTTGCTATTATGTGGCAAATAGAAATCTAAATTGTAGGAAAAAATTACTCTTACGAAAGCATAAATACACATGCTTAAACACAAATAAGAAAAATAAATGTCCCTTATCACCAAAAAATGGGAAAACAAATAGAGCAGTTGTCTCCACCACCCCACCCCTGATGCAGGAATTTTCACAGAATGAACAGAGTCTACTTTGAAGATTCAGGTCAGGCAGAAGCAGTTTTCAGGTATAGGAGGGAACACAGAGCAGAGTTCAGCCTTCTATCCATATGAACACTGACTTACAGGTACTAAGGCTTGTATAGATTTAGCACACCTCTAAATTGCACCATGAAGGGGCCTGATACGGCAAAGGAGCATCTACACAGAAGGAACTTTGTTCCAGCAGATGTAGCTGTGTGGGCCTGATAAGTAAAAACTGCAGCCGGGTGACCTTGACATACCTCTTTTCCTCTGGTCTGCATTTGGCCTGTGAGATTATTGCGCCCTTGACCAACTTTCAGGCCTAGCAAGGCTTCCGCACAATTTATTATCTGAAAAAATAACAATGTTTCAGGCCTCATTCAGGTCTAAGATGCTTATTTTGCTCCTCCTGTTGCCAGCTTTTCAAACAAGACTTACCAACAATTCTTTTTCATCTTGTTTTCCTGGCATGTTACCACATCCCAAGAAGCAGAGAATTTATAGCTTCAGATGTTACCAGTGGAGTAAAATAGAGCAGTGTCAACTGTTCTTTACTAAATCCTACTTTACTCCTCTTCACTGGTTTTGTCTTTATGCAAGCTGAACCCCATCTCATCTGCTTCAGGAATCACTCACCCCACTGCCTACAAAGCAATTAGGTGAGTGGAGCTTGGAGGCTGACCCAGTACAGTTCTCTTCCCATTTGGCAATCATTTCTGTCATCACAAATCTCTCTCTAAACTTTTTCTGTTAAATAACTTAATAAACTAGAAAAGTTTTTTAAAAAGCACATGATCCTCCAGCATGGTAGTCTATCTACTTATGTAATTATATGAGATTGTCATGACTGCAGATTTGACATCTGCAAAAAATACTTTCTCTGAAAGCAGATGAAAACATATTTAAAATTTCTGCAGGGAGGCATTTTCTGCATGATTTTTAATTCAAGGTTTGTGCCATTCTTAAAATATTTTTAAATTGAATTTTAAGAGTATTTAGAAACCTGTTGCAGTACCTATGAATATTTAGAAACCTGTTGCAGTACCTATGACCAAAAGCTACAATCTGCTTTTGTATTTTCCTGCACAATTAAGCAAAAGCTAAAAGCTCTGAGGTGTATCTCAGAGCTGATATTCTTCCTGCAGCCAGAAAGAATGGTTTGTTTAAAAATAGAACCAAGGAAAAAAGGCCATCAGCATTTCAAATCATCTCTTTGGTACTGCTCTACACATTTCCTTCTCTCTGTCTGAGCCACATGAACTGTGTGTATCTTCCTTCCACACCTAACTCTCACCATACAACCTCGTGTGTTGGGCTCTTGAGCAGAGCTCACTAGACACCAGCCCCACTAGGGGGTTGGGTCTAGATGAACACAAGAGAGCTCACTGAAGAGCTGGGAGCTGGAGTAGTGCATAGGAAACTTTCTTTGCTTGGCTACAAATCACAGCAGCAAGTTTCAAACATGACCTGCCAAGGGGTGAGGGAAAGAGGGACATGGAGAGGGTTAATGCCAAGTACCATCAGGCAAACCCTACAGAAGAGCTAGGCAGCTACTAGGAGTCAAGCTAAGGACTTAGTTGAGTGAATATCCACTAAATCTGAGACTGAAGGCAATTGAAAGTTCAGACCACAAGTACAATTGCACTGGACCTGAAACATGCCAAGATCATTGGGAGAAAAGTGGTATAATTTCAGGACTTGTCATATATGGATGACTTGACCTTCTAAGAGTATCCAAGTATTCCAGCTTGAAATGAAAACATGTCTTTTCAAGAGTCTCAGAACTACGTGCCCCAGGCACAAGCAGCCCACCTGCAAACCTTCAGACACCCAGTTTTAATTTTCAATAACCAGTTTTAATTTTCAATAACCAAGCAATGCCTCTTGTCTGAGACCACAGCAACAAACCACAGTGCAACAGCTGGAAATCTGTACTAGTACAATGCTGATTTACCTGCAGGGTGACAAGAGGAAAAATTTAAACATTTCTGCCTTTGGGAATTAAAATTTCTGTCTTATTGTGTGTGAAGACCATAAGCATATGGGAAAGCTGCAGCTCCCAGTGAAGGAGCTGCCCAGCAAGCTTCCAGATAGCAGCTGGAGCTGCAAAGGCAGAAGCTGCAACTTAGCAAAAGAACAGACTGTCTTCAGCCACTTTTGGAGGCTACGATGTCTTGTTGTATCTACAAATACAGGAAGAAAACTTTCAACTGGTGTAAATCTGTATGGCAATGATAACTACAAAGGATTGGTGCAAGTTTCTATAGAAGGGACAGTAATCTGAGTTATGACAGACACCCTGATAAGTCTTACAGCAGCAAAGATCACCTTCTCCTCTATTTGCATGAGTCTAACCACAGTGGTACTTGGACCCACATGTGCCTCCTATGCTGCTAGGGCAACTACTAGTAACAGTATCTTAGAAAACTTCTAGCTTTACCACTCCATTTGCACTGTAAGATCTACCCTATGTCTTACGAGCAAGGAGTACTGGCAAAGCAATTAATACTTCAGCCACAAGATGCTATCTTGGCACAGTTATTTAGATCTACTTGCTATTAGATTTCTTCTGCTTTACATGCAAAGATGACTATAGCTTAGATGGCCTCAATCAAAGTTTATGCTCTCTGGAAACCTGAGATAATTTACAAAATGAAGAAAGATAAACCAGATTCTCTTTTACATGTTTATAATTTAGCATATGTTGATGATCTCTTGAAATATGTGTATGTGATTTTTATACTTTCTTTTTCCTTACCTATTACCCAGTCCAGATCTCTGATCTAAATAAGATATTTATGCCAGCATGAGAAAGGATTAACAGCAAATAGGAAACAGAGAGAGGAAAGAAAATACCAGAACTGGTATATCCCCTGAGAAGGGGAAAGAATCATACAGCGCAGAAGTCAAAATGTTTCGGGTCTTTTGCTGGCACCAATCTAGTAGCATTTGTGATATCCTAAGCCTAAGTCTCAGCATACAAGATTCTACACCATTAAAAGCACTCGAAAGGCAGAAATGCAGGGCCGCGTACATCCACTGCTGATATTTTAGAAGTTTTTTCTTCCCAAATAGCAAAAGTATAAGTAAATTATTTTCTGTAAAAAAAAAAAAAAAAAAAAAAAAAAAAAAAAAAAAAAAACAAACCTGAAAAAAAAATCCCTTCTGGAATTACATGTATCTTACTAGGCTGAAGTGATCTGTTTTATCTCTGTTGTCCGACATTACATGTTGCAGCATGTCATGGTCACACATCAAACAGTATTTAGAGTCATAGAACCATAGACTCATAAAATGGTTTGAATTGAAAGGGATCTTAAAGATCACCTGCCTCCAACCCCCTTGCCATGGATAGGGACACCTTCCATTAGACGAGGTTGCTGAGAGCCCCATCCAACCTGGCCCTGAACACTTCCAGGGATGAGGCATCCACAGCTTTTCTGGACACCTGCTACAGTGCTTCACCACCTTCACTGTAGGGAACTACTTCCTCATATCCAATTCAAACTTATATCTTGCAGTTTAAATCCATTCCCCCTTGTCTTATCGTAACATACCCTTGTAAAAAGTCCCTCTCCAGCTGTCTTGTAGACCACTTTAGGTATGAAAAGCTGTTTTAAAGTCTCCCTGCAGCCTTCTCCATACTGAACAGCCTCAACTCTTTCAGCCTGCCTTCGTAGGAGAAGTGCTTCAACCCTCTAACCATCTTAGTGGCCACCTCTTTCATGCTATTGGCCACAGAGTTGGATGCAGTAGTCAAGCAGAGTAAAAGGGGAGAATCACTCCCTTAACCTTCTGGCCATGGTGCTCTGCATGCAGCCCAGGATTACATTGGTTTTCTGGGCTGCAAGCACCATTGCCAGCTCATGTTGACCTTCTTGTACAACAATACTTGTAAATCCTTCCTGATAGGGCTGCTCTCAATCCATTCTTGGCCAGTCTGTATTTGGGCTTGGGATTACCCTGAGCCAGGTGTGGGACCCTGCACTTGGCCTTGCTGAGCTTCATGAGGTCTAAACAGGCCTCCCTCCCAAGCCTGTCCAGGTCCCTCAGGATGGCGTCCCCTTCCTTTCAGCTTGACTGCCCTACACACCTTGCTTTCACTAGTGACCTTGCTGAGGGTGCCCTCAATCTCATACCCATGTCAGCAACAAAGGTGTTTTAGAGTATCAGCCCCAATATTGACTCCTAAGGGACACCACTCATCACTGGCCTCCTCTTGTTCATTGAACAGTTGACCACAACTCTTTGAGTGTGACTATTGAGCCAATTCCTTATCCATTGAGTAGTCCATCTGTCAAATCTGTGTATCTTCAGTTTAAAGAGTAGGGGTGTGTTGCCCTGATTTTCAGC
>VXBN01017342.1:47631-65493 GCA_013397395.1 Sinosuthora webbiana | reverse complement strand
AGACACCACCACAACCTGTGCCCTGGGAATTGTTTTACTTCTCAGATAAACTAACTGTGTTTTCCTCCAATTAAAATGCATATCAAATATCTTTTTTTGTTGAGACATGAGTTCAAAATACATGTAAAAATATTTTTCTTGTACTTTATATCATCCTGCATATTTGAAAGTAAAGTAATGGCACAAAAGAATATATTACTTATCTGTTTTTTTCAAAGGAATCTCCCATTCCTATCACAGTGAGCCTGCTATTCTGTAGGGAATTTTTAAATGGATTAAAAAGACAACAGGAAGATTTTTGCCAACATCTTTATTAAAGGAAAGAGCATTCATATAGCTTAATCCAATTACCCAAAGTGCTCAAACATTGTGCAATGACCAAGGGATACAATTCTGGTCTCATTTTTTTTTCTTCCTTGAGTTAGTTTCTGAGTAAATTTAAAGATTATTAAAAGGGTTCTTAATACCAATTCCAGATACAGACGTTCAAGATATAGCTATCTCAAATAGCTCTAGCTAACTTAATAATAAATATAACCCCTAAATCCTTTAAAATAGCACCTCATCCATTTGTTAACCCAAAGTGGCTAACATCTACCAGATTTTAAAGTGAAAGGCTATACATTCCTTTTTCTCTGAAAATTGATTAATTTTAATTGGATGTTAATAAGAGAGAAAAGTATGAATCTGTGAAGAAAGTACTTCAAAGATCTTATTAATTTCCTATTTTATACAAAAGGCATCTTCCAGTTTCCCTAAGTGTAAGAGGCCAGACTTTGTGTCTTGAAAATCTAGACAGTAATTTTAATAAGAGAATAGCATATACCTAATGTTTACTACAATAATAAAACAAAATGTAATTTACCAAGAAAACATTCAATTAGAATGTGGTGGGTTGACCTTGGCTGGCTCCCAAGTGTCCACCAAACCACTCTATCATGCCCCTCCTCAGCACGACAGGTGGAGAAAACACAGCAATAAGATTGTGGGTTCAGATAAGGACAGGGAGAGCTCACTCAGCAATTATGTTTGCAGGCAGAACATACTCAGCTTAGGAAAAATAATTTAATTTTTTGCCCATTGAAAAGGTAAGTATGGGAAGAAATAAGAATAAATCTAAAATCACAATCCTGCCAGCCATCCCATCTTCCCAGGGTTAAGTTCACTAATTTCAATCTCTCAAGGGAGACGAGGGGATGGAAAATGGGGTTTGTGGTCAGTTCATGATGCATTGTGTCTGTTGCTCATGCTCTTCTCCTCCAGCACAGGGTCCCATATACAGGAGATAGTCCTTCACAATCTGCTCCAATGATGTTCTGTCCTATAGGCTGCAGTTCTTCATGAATTCCTGCAGTGAGTCCCCTCCACAGGGTGCAGTCCTTCAGGAGCAAGCTCCTCCAGCATGGGTCCCCTTTTGGTCCACAGATCTTGCCAGGAAACTTGCTTCAGCATGTCTCCATGGGCTGCAGGTGTCTTCAGGGCACATCTACCTGCTCCAGTGTGAGGTCATCCATGGGCTGCAGGGTAACAGCCTGTGTCACCACAGTCATGGACTGCAGAGGAATATCAGCTCTGACTCATGCATAACCATGTCCCCCTCCTACTTCACTAATCCTGTGTCTGCAGAATAGTTTCTCTCACATATTTTCTTTCCCATAGCAGCTTAACAGCATTTTCTCCCTTTTAAAAATATGTCTTCACAGAGGCACTACTGCTGTCAATGGTCAGCTCAGCTTTGACCAGGGGCAGGTAGGTCCTTCTTGGAGATGGCAGGAACTATGTCTGTCAGACATGGGGGACATCTTCTGACAGAAGTTCTGTCAGTTCTGTAGTGTTCCTGCTACCAAAATTGTGTCATGTATACCAAATACATAAATCCAATGCATAGGAGAAATAAATCAAATGTCCGTCAAAGGTCTGATCAGGAGGAAAAAAAGTGTCAGACTTATTCTTTCTTCCCTCTGAAGCCCAAGACACCTTTACACCCATGAATTTCTGGTAATATAGTAATTAATCTCCTCACTAATTAGACAGTTTAGAACACAAAAAGAACTACTTACCTATATGATAATTATATATGGAGTTCCTACACTTAAATACAGTGGAGGAGCAAATTATTAGCCGAATGAATTGTAGGGTTTGAGAACTGAAATAATGTCTAACTATAAAATATGTCAATCATTTCTTAACATTCAAATTCATGTTTGAATTCAGTAAAATCCCACTGAAATTCAGATATGTTTGCTTCGAGGAATTTGAATAATAGAAGAAATAAGCAAATATAAATACATATATGTGTGTATGTGTATACATTTCTTGGATTGTTCTCGACTTTAAAACCTTTCATATCTCAGTAAAAGACAAAAAATGAAACACAGTCCAGTATCTTAACTAAAATCACACAAGATATTTTCCTTCAAGATCTTATTCTGAATTTTCATGTTTCTAACCAAAAATAGACCATCATACCTAGTGGGTGGTGTACCTTGACTCAGAGGTCTAATGCTGAAGGGAAAAGGCAAACAGTTTCAACTATTGGCCAGTAGAAACGGAGTTACAGTTCCCACCCTCTGTCTTTTTCTTACTCCCTGTCTGCTAGTTAGTTCATGATGCAAAAAAGTATTTCTCTACTGTATTAGTTTATTTGAAATAAAGGTATACCAAATAGGTATAAGATTTGGCAGAATACCATCTCCTCCTAAAACCTGAAATAACAGACGTATTAATTTAAGACTATGGAGTGGTCTGTGTTTATTTCTTATGTACAATTTTGCTTCACAGATGAGTAAAGTTCTGTCTGAGGAATCCACAGAGGTACCTTCGAACCCAAATTATTCAATGATTAACAAACTAGTCACAATTTTTTTTCTTTCTGTGTTCAGGAATCAGCTGTAACTTCATGGCTGTTTTAGAATACTCTAAATGAATACACTAAAGCAAACAGTTTTGTACTTTCAGGTTTGCTGTTTCATCTCTTTTGCAACAGTAGTGTTCTTGTACACAGCATTTTTCTCTTTAAATGACAATCTGTTTCTAAAAATTCTAAAGCTACCATTTTGCATTTTACAAACCTGACCTTAATTATTGCCACTCAGAGAACAAAATTAAGTGTCATTAATATTTTTTCTGGCAAGGACCTTCAAACACCAGTTGAAAGAAACTGATTGAGTAGGTATGTACGAGTGTATGACACAAGAAAAAACGCTTTTCTTTAGAGCAAACGGTAGGACCTTAGAGGCACTGATCTGGTAGAGCTCTCGTTAATGGACTTGTCACTTTCCCCACTTTTTTGGGGGGGGCGGTCCATCCCTGTTTAAACAAAAAAGTTAAATTATTCTGCAGTTTATATGGCCAGAATAAAGGTAATCTTGAATTGTGGCACTGAATTCTTTAAACTATAAATCATTAAGGAAAAAAATTGTTGTCTAGAAGAATAGATCCTAAAGACATCCAACACAACAGCATATCTACTATCTGCTGCTGAAAAACAATAATCTACCAGCAAATGATAATGGAGTAAAAGATATTGCTTGGTTCTTTCAGATATTTACTAAAGACATTGTTTTCAACTTGATGTACTGAAAAATTTCAGAAAAAATTGAAAAATCAAAAACTAGAAACAGTGTGAAAACAGTGGTCATGGAGTCTAAGGAATATAAAATTTTGTCTCACATTTTCAGAATGGAATTATCCTACACCATCTCATAAAATATGATCAATGATGCTAAAGATCTAGGAAAAAATTACTAATAAAAAATTAGTTTGAAGGTGAAGGATGAGACTCAAAAAATTTGCTTTGATAACATACCTAATGTTCTAGAGTTTCTGCCTGTAAATACATGCAAAAAGGTGCACAAAACCCAGAAAAATCACCAAAGAAATAGCAAATATTGATCATTATCAGAAAGGAAGTCTTTTTGGAGGGCATGCCATATTTGAAGTTCCTAAATACTTAAAAGTGGAGGATCAAATGAAGGTAACCTCTTAAGTTTTGTTTCATTAAAATACAGTACAAAAGGCTCCAGGGAAACACAGAAAATCTGAATTTACATGTTTTGATGTTGCGTGACTGTTTACTACATACTTACCATGCCAAAGAGGTTGTTCATCCTGCTCAGACAGTGCTGTTGCAGTAGTTAACCTTATTTGCACCTTGTCTCATTAAGTAGTCTCTATGATGTCTGTAAACCATTTCTGTGGCATGTGAGAAGTCAGGTAAGCAGGCAGCTTCTGAAGCAACACACAGAGGTGTCACATCTGAGGAAAGAGCAGGGCTCAGCTCTTTAACACCATCTTTCTTTTTCCCGTGCTTCTGCTACGTTGTACTGATTTTTGTAACACACAAAGCCTTGCAGATGGGAAAGGGATAACATTTCACTGGCCAAAATGCCTGTCTTGATAAACCTTTTTCAGCCATGTTATCTTTACATTGTCTAGAATGTTTTTCACATATTCATGCACATACACATATATCTGCATATTCATCTCACATTCTTAAAGCAGTTGCACTTCAGGCAATTTTTTTTTACTATGTCCTAACATTAGGAATACTGATTGCTTCTTGAAAAAATAAAGTGGCTCTAGTAGCAGTAAGACTGTTAGTTGGATCTATCTACAAATGTATTATAGGCTCTCGGGATAAATACTGGCCTTAGTCATCACATAAATCATTTTTAAGTGATTTTAAGTGGAAAGTTTTATTAAGAGGAGGAAGTAAAAATTATATTAATTTTAAAATATTTTATAAATAAAAGGTATTACTTATTATTCTAAAATAATCATTGTACACTGAGTGAAAATAAATACATAGAGAAATGATTCATCATTATCTTGTAAATTTTTCTATGCCAAGGTATGAGAAATGGATGTTTTACTTTCAGACTTGTGTTTATCCAAAAGGTTGGGCTACAAGAGGAGTCTTGGTTATGTTTCAAGTGAAGATGCAGTCTGGTCCAGGGGGAAGTTGTTCCCTGACTATGACAGGGCAGTTGAAACTAGATTATCTTTAAAGTCCCTTCCAACCCAAGCCATTCTAAGATTCTGTAAAGATGTATAAATACTTTCAACTAATTCAAAGTAAAATAATATAGCTTTTAGGGCAGGTCATAATTGAAATTTACAGATTTCTGTCCAGCTGTTTTCCCTAAATCTTTTCCAGCTGTTTTCCTAAACCTATTACTATTTTAGTAATAAAGATTCCCCCTTATGCATTCTCTCCTTCTGCTTTTTTCTTAAAGCATTTGAATCCTGTGCACCACTTGTTTAATTTGCCACCACAAATGTTAGAATACATTATAAAGCCAGAAAACTTTTGGTTCTGTAATGATTTCCATATCTTCACAGTTTTTCAGCAGTTTTTCCGTTGAAAGCCGTATGTTTGAGAAGACAAATTTGCGACCAGTAACAAAAGCTGCAAAGGAGTGAATTACACATAATTTTCGAAGAATATATTTCAACTTCCCTTTGCAAATGTTCTAGGGTTTTGAGGAGGAGTTTTCATGTCAGAAGTCCCTGAAGAAGCTAAGATGAAAGGCAGTTTTAGCTATTATAGACCCTTTCTTTAAAGTCAACAGAAAAACTATTTTTTCAATATTCTTTCTCGCTTTTTTGGATTGTAGGAGGATATGTTTATCTGTGCATAACCTGTAAAATACAATAAATACTGAACCACAAAAAGTTTACAGGTGATCTGAAATATCAGAGCTCACTGTAAAAAGCTAGAGAAAAAAAAGTCACAGTACTGAGTAATGAGGAGAATAAACAGAAAAGCAATAAACAAAAAAGCAACATTTCTCACAAAATGAAACTTCTATTCCTACAGAAAAGGACTCAATTTAGAATATTGCCATTCAGAAAAGAAATATTGGAAACATAACACTTAGTTTTCAAAAATGCCAGTTTAATATACAGAAATGTTGAATGTGACCTAAAAAAAATTAAAAACTATCCTACAGTCTTTAGAATTAAAGAATGCACAGAGAAGGACAAGAAAATATGCAATTTTTTTCATGTGGATACAGGTTAGTAGTGTAGGATTTTTCAAACATAGGTCTGTACCTTCAAGAAAAAAATAGGGAGTGATGACCCATTTTTTCATAATTCAAGGATTATCAGGCAGCCAGTGAAATCAGGAAGAGCACTGGCACAAAAGGAAACATTTTCCACAAGACATCTAATTAATTATGTGTCCTGGGTTGTAGTGTAGGATGTGCACAAAGTATTCTATCACCATCTTCATGAACTGTTGAATCCAGTTGTTGGAGCAGTGCTCTTCCCAGGCCCCTTCCCTAAAGGGCTGTCTTCTGCTAATGGCCCATCAGATGCCTTGCCCATGACTCATAGATAGCACCCTCTGGAGTTATCTCTGTTTCATGGGCCATCAAGGACCCACTGCATGACTCATCATCCCATTGTGAGATGCTCTGCCCAGGGGAGGAACGAAGCATTCCCACCTGGATATAATCTGGGATTTGGGACAGTACAAGCAGCCTTACCCACTGGATTCCCAGAGGACAAGAGCTACCAGACTTTTCTATGGGATTGCTGCTTCAGGAAGACCACCTTATCTGGACTGCTTCCATCACCGTGCTCAGGCTGTATTCTGACTCTGTCAGTGGTCTTTTGTATTATNTTTTTTCTTTTTTTTTTTTTTTTCCTTTTTTCCTAGTAAATTGTATTTCTGATTTGGAGCCTCTCACTTGTTTTGCTTTCAAACCACTACATTATGAAATTCATTTGACATAAATACATTCTGGAGACCAAAAGTGTAAATGTATCCAAAATAATCAAAATTTTAAATGAAAAATCTTTCTCTCTTGCTGTTTAACAGGATGGTCTAAGTCCTGACATTGCTGAGACCTTTAAGAGAATTATGAAAGTTTTCATATTTACATATTTTGCTACTATATTTTTTCCACAATGTCTTCAAATAACTTTCAGGCAGAAGGCCTGAATGATCTTTGGCTTAACCAATGAATCACCTCAATGCTATTTAATTCTTATTGTCTTTTTTGCCTTTTATGATCAAAGATATATGATGAAAATTTCTTAACTCCTTTAAAAGCTGCATTGCAGTGTCTCAGGTTACCTACTTTTCATCTTTTTTTTTTTTTTTTTTTTTTTTTTTTTTTTTTTTTTTTTTTACATTAAACATCTTATCTTAATACCATATTTTAATAATAAAGGAAAGAAAAATTATTTCCACAAAACTTCAATAAGATGAAT
This sequence comes from Sinosuthora webbiana, assembly GCA_013397395.1. Lineage (NCBI taxonomy): Eukaryota > Metazoa > Chordata > Aves > Passeriformes > Sylviidae > Sinosuthora > Sinosuthora webbiana. Next base: position 58,269 of record VXBN01017342.1, on the reverse strand, counting down.
AGAATTGAGTAAACAAATGCTTGTTGTATTTTTAATCTCAGTAAAAGATGTATAAAAGTACCTTAATTTATAGCTCCATCCATACATGTGAACTAACGCTGACTGCAAATAACTCTTTTTAAGTCCAGAACAGAAAGGACTTTATTTGGTTAAAACAGTTATTTATTATTTGCCTACTCAAAAAGTATGATTAATGATAAAATTCACTTTATTTCTCAAATTAATTGAATTTGAGACTTTCATTAAAAAATAAAAAAGATAACCAAAGTTCTTAGTGTTCTGCTTCACTCATTAATGATATTTTCTTGTCACAAACAATTATGGGTCTCACTCTTCATGCTGAACCACAGGACAAAATGCTGATGAGGTGTTATACTTCAGACTCATCCAGTGTGACCGCAATAACTCCCAGGAAGGACCATATTTACTAAGATATTGAGCTTTTTTGAATAAGATACTGTGCTTTCCATGCACAGTAGCTAAATTGCAAATTGTCTTTGGCTTCCAATTCTAGATATACAATGTAGGAAAAGAGAACAATAAACACCGGAGTGGAAAGAAAATTTTTGGTATAATTTCATTTCATATTTACCCCAATGCCTTGTCTTCTGCATGCAGTACCTGAATATCTCATAAGTCATATAATTGAGAGCAAAAAGTAATGGAAAATCCAGGATAAGTCACTTTATCTTCTCTATGAAGCCAATATGTATCTGCACTGCAGTTACTGTCTGGAGAATTTTTTTTAAGAGTTGCTGAGATCTTGAGTATGCAAAATGAGCTTTTCACTTCACAAAAGTCAATATTTCAATTAAAATGCAAGAAGACTTTCAGAGAAATCCATTGTGACCAATTAATTAGGTTTAGTTAAAACTTAAAGAAGTCTACTGCCTTTCTTTTGCTACTACAGAGAATGATGAGACATCACTGAGTAAATGGGTGAGTGTTAGATAAGAATGACATAGATGTTAAATGAATGCACAGCAAGAAAGAAACTTTTCCAGGGATACAAAAACTCTACTGATGTAATGAATTAATTTGAAATTATACTTTTTACACTACCGCATTAGTAATCTAAAATTATATAAGAGAAAACAAATATCAAAAATGAAACAAAACAAAACCAAAGTGACCTTTCTGGTGAGTAAACTTTCTAAGGAACACTGAAAAAAGGAACCAGCACCAGCTGACCTAAAATATGATGAGAAAAAAACATTGCAAATCAATCTTCATCACATGAGTATAAATTATATAATAAATATATATATAAATGATAACTTAAAAAACTTATAAATACATGTAAAAGCTTTTCACTATAATGGTTTTCTTGCAGGTATATGTTCAGAAAGGCATTATAGATTGCTAATATACATACGAGAACACACTATTCTCTTGGTACAGAGCACAGTAAGTATATCAGCACTGCAGTAACCACAAAAACAGCCAGAGTGGCATTTCAGGGAGATTTGCCATGCCATGTAAAAAAATGAAACCTGAAATCACCATTCATATATATGCCAGATGGCAGCAATATTAAACTTTCAAATCCCCTGGAGCCAAAATCACATGAGGATGTCGTTGCTTGTCCAGAAAACATGTAAATCAACCGAAGGAAAACATGTCATGGCACCCTAAAACTCTGCAGATGTTGTTATTTAAGAGTAAAAAAATATGTACCCATACAAAAAGATTGATAATTTATACTTCCAGCAAATGATTTAAAATAATGATGAAAAGTGAGAAACTATCCCTCCATAATCTGTTTTTGACAAGGTAGCAGAACTGGACCTTTTAGCATTAAAGTCAGGCAGTAAGGGGCAGGAGAGTGAGGCAGAGGCAGTAGAAATGGGCCTAGAGATTATTTTCTGTACTCTGGAGACTGCACAGCATTGAGAAAGATTTCTTGCATGTAACAGATTGAGCCTCCTGGTTAATGGTAGATATATTTGTCTCTATGAGCAGAAGATAATGTACAAGTACTTTTTTAAAAAACCTGCAGGTATCTTCAGTTTTTAGAAATTTTAGATTGAACCAATAAGCCAATAAATTTATCTCCATTGAAAGCTAAATCCAGCAGTCCTTTCTTTGGAAAATCTTGTCCAGGAGACTTGACAGAGAACTCAGATGATTCTCTTACACTACAGTTCAGTCACTGACATGTAAAATAATGATAAACTCATACTACAATTTCTTTACATTCTTAGGAAAACAGTCATAGATAATTTGCAGTAAGACTCTGGGTCTGGGTTGGCTCTGTATTAAACCTTGCCTCTAACCCTGCTTAAATATTTTATGATCATTTACATAATGATGTGCTTAGCCATGCCTTGGTGGTAAAAGCACAGCCACTTGGCAGTGATGCTTGGTAAACTAATTGGGTTTTTATATCCATCTATTTATTTGCTTTTGTCCTCAGGACTGCTCTACCAGTAAAATTATTTTAATAATCTGGAAGAAGCAATTTATTCCTGATAGCAACTGTAAAGTATCTTAATAAATGTTGCCAAGTATTAGAAAGTCCGAGTCATTACTGAAAATAACTTCGTGTGACCTACAGCTGCAACTTTTAATTAAAGTCTCTCCATATTAATAACATTATCTTGCACCATATTTCTGCCCATATTTTATTTTAATGATTTATATGAATCATATTTTGCAGTTTTATTAGAGATGAAACTTGTAAAGACCAATGAAATGTTCTAACCAAAATTGATTTTCTCAGCTGACTGTCTCCTTGCATTATGGTGATGCCAAAGTCTTCTGTTTTCCAGGCTGAACAATCACAATTCTCTCAGTCTTTCTCTTTTAGACTACATTTGCAATGGCAAAAAATAAAGTGGAATTGTAGAAAAAAATTGAGAGCTTCAACTATTCAGTGGAAACAACTGAGGTGAAAGAAATGGCCCAGGAAATGTAAAAATGGGATTTCAGATNAAAATGAAACAAAACAAAACCAAAGTGACCTTTCTGGTGAGTAAACTTTCTAAGGAACACTGAAAAAAGGAACCAGCACCAGCTGACCTAAAATATGATGAGAAAAAAACATTGCAAATCAATCTTCATCACATGAGTATAAATNTTTGTCTCATTCCAGACCAATATATATCACTTGGAGCTTGTCTTGCAATCATTCCCAGATGGCTTTAAATTTCTTGGGCACCCTGATGAGAGAAAAGAAATTTGATCTTGTGAGAGATTTTATCAATGTGAAAGATTTCCAAGAAATTTAGCACAAATGAGGAAAGTAGACAGAGCACAAGCATTAGCTTACTAAGATGCTGGAGGTAAATTTAACTTCCATCCCTTCCACAAGTTCCAGAATGGTAGGTAGGGTCAAACAATTTTCTGTCACTTAGTGACACACAATGGTATGGACATCTTTGTATAGTCAGACTGAGTACAGAGCAATCCTGATAAACTTGATCCATTCAATACCATCACCTACATATAGGTTTAAGATTATAATGTGGAAATATGACTATGTTGGGAATTGCTTCAGGATCAAATCAAGTGATACAGGTTCAAGGAGGAATTTACATTTCAAGAAACCTGAAAATAGTTTTATGTGTATCAAGNTATGTACCCATACAAAAAGATTGATAATTTATACTTCCAGCAAATGATTTAAAATAATGATGAAAAGTGAGAAACTATCCCTCCATAATCTGTTTTTGACAAGGTAGCAGAACTGGACCTTTTAGCATTAAAGTCAGGCAGTAAGGGGCAGGAGAGTGAGGCAGAGGCAGTAGAAATGGGCCTAGAGATTATTTTCTGTACTCTGGAGACTGCACAGCATTGAGAAAGATTTCTTGCATGTAACAGATTGAGCCTCCTGGTTAATGGTAGATATATTTGTCTCTATGAGCAGAAGATAATGTACAAGTACTTTTTAAAAAAACCTGCAGGTATCTTCAGTTTTTAGAAATTTTAGATTGAACCAATAAGCCAATAAATTTATCTCCATTGAAAGCTAAATCCAGCAGTCCTTTCTTTGGAAAATCTTGTCCAGGAGACTTGACAGAGAACTCAGATGATTCTCTTACACTACAGTTCAGTCACTGACATGTAAAATAATGATAAACTCATACTACAATTTCTTTACATTCTTAGGAAAACAGTCATAGATAATTTGCAGTAAGACTCTGGGTCTGGGTTGGCTCTGTATTAAACCTTGCCTCAAACCCTGCTTAAATATTTTATGATCATTTACATAATGATGTGCTTAGCCATGCCTTGGTGGTAAAAGCACAGCCACTTGGCAGTGATGCTTGGTAAACTAATTGGGTTTTTATATCCATCTATTTATTTGCTTTTGTCCTCAGGACTGCTCTACCAGTAAAATTATTTTAATAATCTGGAAGAAGCAATTTATTCCTGATAGCAACTGTAAAGTATCTTAATAAATGTTGCCAAGTATTAGAAAGTCCGAGTCATTACTGAAAATAACTTCGTGTGACCTACAGCTGCAACTTTTAATTAAAGTCTCTCCATATTAATAACATTATCTTGCACCATATTTCTGCCCATATTTTATTTTAATGATTTATATGAATCATATTTTGCAGTTTTATTAGAGATGAAACTTGTAAAGACCAATGAAATGTTCTAACCAAAATTGATTTTCTCAGCTGACTGTCTCCTTGCATTATGGTGATGCCAAAGTCTTCTGTTTTCCAGGCTGAACAATCACAATTCTCTCAGTCTTTCTCTTTTAGACTACATTTGCAATGGCAAAAAATAAAGTGGAATTGCAGAAAAAAATTGAGAGCTTCAACTATTCAGTGGAAACAACTGAGGTGAAAGAAATGGCCCAGGAAATGTAAAAATGGGATTTCAGATCACCTGAAGTTCATATACTGCCTGTAGCTATATCTGTAGTTTGTCTCATTCCAGACCAATATATATCACTTGGAGCTTGTCTTGCAATCATTCCCAGATGGCTTTAAATTTCTTGGGCACCCTGATGAGAGAAAAGAAATTTGATCTTGTGAGAGATTTTATCAATGTGAAAGATTTCCAAGAAATTTAGCACAAATGAGGAAAGTAGACAGAGCACAAGCATTAGCTTACTAAGATGCTGGAGGTAAATTTAACTTCCATCCCTTCCACAAGTTCCAGAATGGTAGGTAGGGTCAAACAATTTTCTGTCACTTAGTGACACACAATGGTATGGACATCTTTGTATAGTCAGACTGAGTACAGAGCAATCCTGATAAACTTGATCCATTCAATACCATCACCTACATATAGGTTTAAGATTATAATGTGGAAATATGACTATGTTGGGAATTGCTTCAGGATCAAATCAAGTGATACAGGTTCAAGGAGGAATTTACATTTCAAGAAACCTGAAAATAGTTTTATGTGTATCAAGTAGGATAAAGAAATAAAATAAATTTTAAAAAGTACATGAGAAATGAGTTTGTGAAGTGCCATAAAATCTTTCCCTGTAATATGTACACTCAACCTCTTCCGGAAAACTACAGAGAGATTTGGAAAATGGTGGCCCAAGTGTAGATAGTGGTAAAGGAATAAAGGTAAAAGGGAAAGACCTTTCTTTTTTGGAGACTATGTTGTCTCCCCTTGCAGAGGTGAAATGCTTTCATTAATAGTTTTTTAATATTAACTTCTCTTCCTTGGCATAGCAAAACATGTCTCATGCCTATGGTGGCAGTTCTTTGTGTATCACTCTGCCAATAATTTCTCAGTATGGGATCTTACAGAGGGAACTAAAAACAGCTTTCATTTAACTAACTTTTCCAAGGTTACCAAGCAACACATACACAGTGAGAATTAAAAGTAAGGAAAAAAAGCAATTCAAAATATTTTTGATACATAACTTGAATGGATAAGGTTGATCTTTTTGCCTAGTCAAATGCACTGTTGTAAATAATTCAATGTTGCCATCAGTCATTTTGAAACTTCATCTTTTCATACATTATGATTTGCAAAAACAAATAAATGTTCTATATAATTGTATTTTTTTTTCTTAAAAGCTTCTTTTAAAAATGTTGAATATGATCATGGTTTCTAAAGTATATACTCTTTAGAGCTGCATTAAAATATGAAGCTTTAAGTATAATATTATAAAACCAAAATGTATCCAAATCAGAAAATCATTCTCATAGTTAAAACTCCTTTAAATAAAAGAGGTTTTTTTTAAAACAAAAGCATACCATATGCAAAAACCCATGAGCTCAAAATAATCAGTGGAATATTATTGAAGGATTAGTGATTATTTCCCTTAAATTACCCCTGAAATTCTCGTCAAAGAGTCACAGACGCTGCACAAGAAAGGTTTTAAGTAATATATAAGGAAGTTAGATTTCCAGTTTAAAAAAATTACATAAGAATGCATAACTGCCCCAGTGAACAAAATTTAGAAGAAAGTATCTTAATAATAGAAGCTTTATTCTTTCAGAACCCAGACAGACACATCTTTCTCTCAGAGATGTTCTCTGTAGTTATAACCCAGGAAAGGTAACAGCCATTTTTAACCTACTTACAAGACAATGAGCTTTCAATTTCCCAAAAGCACATTCTTGAGTCATTTAAAACAATCCTCCAGCCAAAATGAAAGAGGAGGTGTGGGGGAGCATTGAAATTACAAATGCCCATGAGAGGTGACCTGAGGAACCAGGTCCAATTAGTGAAAACAGGCACAGGTCCCTGAAGAGCTGAGCCTTCTCACCCCAAGTGCCCTCACACTAGTGGATGAACATGACAACCACCTGCCATGTGGTGGCACAACCTTCCTCAAGTAAACTCAGACCTGTGTCACTTGAACACCAGAAACTGATAACCTTCAACCCTTTGTACACTGCACTCAACCACCAGCAAACACATCCCAACTTAGTTTTGAAGTTACTGAGAGAAAGGAAACAGCACTCCAGTTAAATTTAACCTTTTGCATGTGAAGACCTTACTAGCAAGTAACTTATGTATGGAGCATGGTGGTCACCCCTCTCCAGAGGGGATCTAGCCTCGGGAGTGACCATGGCACCACAGGAACTCTCGTGCTCCCATTGCAATTATTAAGGGCTCTGACACTGATTTTACATGACATCAGAAATGTGCTCTCAATAGAGAGTTATGGTGTCTACAGTTTAACAAAAATATCTAGATAAATATCTAGATAAACTGCAGCTGAAGATACCGGTTTTTTCCAGATAAATTCAGACAGCAATTGCCTATTTTCAAGGCATCAGGTTTTACACTGAAATTCTTGATGTTTACACCAGAACAAGTAGCAGTTTGATGAGTATTCAAACAATTTTTTAATATTTTATCATCTACCCAATATAGCAAATCTGACGAATGCAAAATTCAGCTCTCCTTTAAACCAGAATTTGAATCAATCCTCATGGTGGATATTCAGCAGTTTGCTTAACTCCATATTACAACAACATCTTTAGAAAATACACTCAGCTAATGAAGATAACTATATGAACCGCATCTTTTCCAATGAAATGATAGTTTATACTTAATTTTAGTATCTGTACAAAGAATCACCTCTCTGTAGAAAGGTTTGGCTGTAAAAAAATAAAAAATAAAAATTAAAAAAAAAAAAACCAAACAAAATAAACCACCAGTTTTTGTCATAAATAAAGATATCAGATTGCTCTGAATAAAATCAGCCTTGCATATGTGGATCTGAAGGTTTTTGAATAATTTCATTGTCCATTTGTTTGCTGCACCTAAGTGAAGTCATAATTAGCTAGGAAATATATAGAAATAAAACTAATCCAGTAAAACTTCCACACACAAGGGACAGCTTTATCAGGCTTTTTCAGTATCATTCATTGTGATCAAGGTATTGAGCTATAAAATGCCAAATTCTATAATATGTAAGCAACCTTGAACAAACTGCCTTCTCTGGCTAGATTTTTCACCCTGAAAGCATGTAGCTTCAGCTGGAAAAAACATCTGTCCCAAATAAGCATATTGATATGATGGATCAGACAGTAATATCTCAAAAATATGTTAACTTGGTTTAAAAAATCATCAAGATTTCAATGGTGGCTCCTTCCTCAGCTGACAACAAAATAAAAGTATTAAGAGAAAAATATCCAATTAAAAATACCTATAAAGTGATGCTTTCATGATCTATAAAAGCATAACTAGTTAAGAAGTGCAACAAAGATGACTCTAGCAGAATGGCATATATTCTTCTCCTAAACTTTGTAATGAATGTCTAATTGCAGTGAGAGATACTGAAAATACTTATAAGCAGATGACTCTCTCTGGATGTCTTCTGTGACTAATTTGGATTGTGTCACAGAACTGAACCTTATTGTTCATTTTTAACCCATTAAACGGCAACATAATTAACAAAATTAACACCCTGCTTAAGATGTGAATTCTCTATAGTTGTCACAATGAACATATTAAGATGTGTACACACTGACATACATGCACACACATATAAAACTGGAGTAAATAATTAAAATTGAGTTTAATCAAACATGAAAAAAAATCCCTCTGAACAGTTTAAACCTTTTGCGACCAAGCTTCGCTTTGGTGCAGAAAGCTATCACTGTCAGAACAAAGTTGATTTTGATATAGATTGGGCTAAAGGTTTTCTAGCATGTTTAACCTCAATTATAGCTTCTCTTGAAATAGCTAATTTTTTTCCAATTAAAGCCATTAGCTCATTATTCGTAGGGGAACACAGTCTTATTTCTTTAAAAAGTAAACTTCTATGGTAATAAACCATAATCTTTCCCAGGACTTCTACAAAATCTGTTGTAATAAAAAAAGTTACTGCTTTTAAAAGTATTTTTATATCACTGTGATGATTTACATTACATTTTAATAATTGTCTCCCTGAATAAGAAAATTGCATCTATTCAGAAACATAGCTTCTTGGTTTGCTTGACTCTCTTTGGTGGCAGCTAATCAATCAGCTACATTGGAAACTGCTAATTTCTGGTTGGTTGAAGGAGAAATTTCTCTCCCTCAATTCCATTTTTCTTTTCTTTTCTTGACATTAACCCAAAGAACTTCCATTAAGATTCCATAATTTTTCTTACTCTTTTTTGATTTATGCCATCTTTATAACATAGTTTTGTGTATATACAGACAGTCCATTTATGCAAAACTATCACAAATTTATTAATGACATTAAAATGGTCTGATTGTATGATGACATTTCTTGGTTTTCTCTTCATCCAGTCATTTTATATTATTAATATCCATATTTTTGTTCTGAAACAAAGAATATTTAACGTGCTCAGTGTTTCCTTATTTTGTGGGTTGGGAGATCACATCAGTTCTTTTGTGCTATTTGACAGATTCCTTTCCCTCTTTTATCCTTAATTTAAAGCTTACTTAACAACACACGTCAGTTTTGCAAGCTTGAGATCAATGGCCCTTTTTAATTGCAGTGAAAGTATTAATAAGTTTTCATACAATGCTCCAGAAACTAGGTCTCAAGGTTGCCATTGATTCTCTTACACTTGGCAATAGGAATAAGGCCTACATTTTTCCCAAGCTAATTTTCATTTCAGGTATTATTATTATCATTATTTTTTGTAGATTTAAAAATCACTGTGATTTCAGTATTTGATTGCTTGAGAATCTTTGAGTTTTAATGTCGATGGATTATCTTCAAAAATCCTTAAATCTAAATATTACTAAAGCCCTTACATTTATGTTGTCTGGTTTCATTATGAAACTGAAAAGGTATTGTTGTGTGTTTAAGAAATAAAGTACAGTGCACCAGGAATTCCTAAACCCATTAGGAAATAAGGAATAAAATATTCTGCCTAGAATTATTAAAATCTAGAATTTGCAAACTTTTTATATATCTCAGTTCAGCATAACTGCAATTGAAATAGTGGAACTAGTTTGGTCTTTCTTTAAAGAATCTTTCATGAAAGGATGCATGACAATGACAATTAGATTGAAGTAATTAAAAAGTTCTTGACCCAAACCAACTCTGTGAATGTGTATCAAAGTCCTCCTCAAGTGAACGTGACAGCTCACTATTTCAAAAGTATCAGTATCCAAAAAGCTGAAATCAGAAAGTCATGTAAGAGTTACAATACAAAAATAATACTCAATTTTTCTCAAAGTTTGCCATAAAAAGCCCAGAAAAATAAGGACTGAAATGAAAACAAACAAACAAATGCCCAAACCTTCAAATGAATAGAACACTTCCAGAAGTCTAAATTCTTATTTTCAGTCACTGTGCAAAGGAAAAATGAGGAATCAACTAAACTGTAAGAATTGTGCTACACTTCCATTTAATCAGTAACCATAAAAGATAAATAACTTTAACATAATGTACCACTACCTAATTACAGGTCAGAATGAAGGTCAATTTATTTCCTAATTGGAAACAATGGTTTTATAATGACAGTTGCTTCTGTAGTCATCAATCAGAATGACCAAGCACAGAACTGAGAAGATTCTCTACAGAATGCCAGTGCAGTGCTTATGCACTTACAGGTAGAAAGATGTCTCAAGTGACTCAAGGCTGGATATTCAGCAACAGGAAATGAAAAATAACTTGTCAAGATGAAGTCAAAACAGGAAAAAAGAGATACAAGACCTGACACAGTGACAAAATCACACCCCAAAATGGTACTAGCAATGACAACAGGATTTGTTCTTGCCTGTGTTGGGGAAAAAAAA
>VXBN01017342.1:0-45570 GCA_013397395.1 Sinosuthora webbiana | reverse complement strand
GGCTGGCCCAGTTCTCGCGGGTGACTGAGAAGGCTCCCGATTCAGGCCGAACCAATGGTAGTAGATATCCCAGGACTGGATCCCTTCGGCCAGACCGAAAAACTTTTCTAGTGAAACTGCAGCTTCCTGTCTCTCTCTCTCTTCGAACGCTGAAAGAAAAAAAAAAAAAACAAAAAAAAAAAAACTTCCTCTCTACACACACACACTTTTCAAGCTTTGTTTTTACTTTTGTTTCGGTTAAGTATTCTTAAGTATCTAAAACTTGGTCTTCTTGGTAACTTATGGGTGAAAAAATTCTTTAGAGAAAAGAAGGAACAAACCTAACCCCCAACACTTACCCTTCCCTTTGCCACTGCATTTCCAGAAGGCTGCATTTCACATCCCTCATGAGTTCTACCTCCTCTTCAGCTGCTGCTTTTGGCTCTCCAATCCAACACACCTGAACATTATCTCTGTGGTCCTCCCAGATGGCCAGTCCTCATCTCCACAGCCCTTACACTTTCTTCCTGCGTTAGAGCTTAGTCAGGTATTGGAAAAGATGAGACAGGAAAAGCTTACAGATATGATTGCTTGGCAAGAGATACTAAAAATATAAAACCTCTGAGTGAAATAGAAATGAAAGCTAGCTTGGAGATGTAGGCATGGCAGGCAGGCAGAAAGTGATTCACTGGTGATGGGTTGGGTGATAGCAAACAAAGGGGCTCGAGGGAGTAGCCCCCCAAAGGTATCAGTAAATAAGAAAAGTAGTCTTTAGAGTTTAGAACACAGAATGATATGGCAATATAGCAGTTCTCATAGGCTGTAGGCAAAGTCTCTAGGTTTTGTATCTTGTGCCAGTTGATTAATGTAAATCAGAATATTCAACACAAAAAGAGATATAATATATTGTAACAAGGACCCTCACACGTGCTCTTACCCCTTACTGTCTCTTGCTTTTACCCCTCGCTCTCTTACCTCTCTTACCCCTCTTACCCTCTGTCTCTCTCCCTCTCCCTCTCTCTCTCTTTGGGGCACCCCTTCAGCTGAGGCTGGTGGCTGAAGGCAAGGCCCTTTCACCCACAACCCATGCAATAAGACCACATGTTTCTAAGAATGTCTCAGGTCCGCAGAGTTCCCTCTCCCTGCCGTCCACGGATGCTCTTACAGTCAGGGACTCCCTGCTCAACGACGCTGGTGCTCTGCCTTGCCTGATAAACTTTCTACCATATCAGCATGACTCATTCTGCACTTTGAGGATGTAAACCTCGAAAATCAACCAGCTCTTCATGGCCTCTTTTTCTCTTCAGGTCAGACTCTCATGACATCTCAACAAGCACAATTTTAACAAGACAGAATCTGCTCTCCAGAGGTCTCCAGAGGGTCTATTCTGCTGTTTCTTCTTTTTACTCATTTATCTTTGGATCTTAAAACATTCTTTCTCATAGTGCTATAGTTAAAGCTGCACCAGTAAGCACATCAGCAGTCAGTTCTTCCTTATTCATGAGCAACAGATCCAGCACATCCTCTCCCATAGACAGTATGCATGAAGAAACTGTCCCTCAGTATTTTTCAGAGGCTCCCTAGAGCCTTTACATCTGTTACAAAGTTTATCCAGCAGATGTTGGAATGGTTAGTGTATCCTATGTGAACCATGTCATGTGAGCATGAAATTTTCTCCAGCAGTTTAAAATGGTTTCATCTGATTCTTCACCTTTAACAAGGAGTGTACAGAAAACACCAAGGTGTCACCATTGTCAGTCTTTTCTCTGATCCTTGAGCTCACAAATGACTTGTGACACCTTCAAAAGCAAAATTCTCCATAAGGCAGAATAAAAGAAATAAAAACACCCCAACATTTTTGTTTAAGACTTACTTAGGGAATTCTGAGAGAAATAACTACTAGTGAAGTATGTCTGCATAATAAAATAAATATATTTCCTGTTCAATAAGAAATTTTGAATTAACCATTTAAACTACAATCTATATGGGACATAAGTTAGACTAAAAATACTTACTGTACTTGGTTTTCATGGAAGGGTTTTGATAGCAGTAAGGCTTCAGGGATGGTCTCTGTGAGAAGACACCATGACCTGCCCCCATATTGGACAGAGTCAGTTTCAGCCAACTCCAAAATGGACCCACTGAGTCAATCAGTGAAGCTGGTGGCACCTTTGTGGTAACCTGTAAAAAACACGGTACAACAGCTGTGAGAGACTAGAAAAACTGCAAGGGAGCAAAATGAATATTTTAACATTCTGTGAAGGACTGTCTCTGTGGGTGGGTCCCCATGTTGGAGCAGGACAAAAGCACGAGCAACAGAGACAACACATCATGAGATGACCACAGCTCCCATTTCCCATCCCTGTGCAATTCTTGGTGGGAAGAGGCAAAAGAGAAAGGAGTGAAATTGAGCCTGAAAGGGAGGGAGGGATGGAAGGAAGCAGGTTTTATTTTGGGGATTGTTTGCTATCCTATTCTCATTTTAATTGCCAAGAAATTATATTAATTTCCCAAGTTGAGTCTGTTGCATGCATGGCGATAATTGGTGTACTATGTCCCTGTCCTTATCCTGACCCATGAGTTTTTCATCCTATTTTCTCCCTGTGTTCTGTTGAGGAGGAAGACTGAGGGAGCAAAACTAACTGGAGGACACCTGTTAGCCAGCCAAGTTCAACCCATTACATCTGAGAAATCAACACAGAAAAGGGTGTTTGCCCTTTTAGCTTGATGTTTAAATCTAAATTAATTAAATTCAGAACCAATTAGTAAATCTGAATAGGGACAGTTTATATATGGAAATTATGTGATTTGTACTGTATGGATTCTTAAGAGGTATTAAACCAATTCTACAAATAGCAGTTTAATATAGGTTTTGAGAAGAGAATATTTTTTCTCTTTTATTTAGTGTGAGCTTTTGAATTACCGCTGGTCCTGTTGAGTGTTATCAGCTATGTCAACCTGTTTCATGACCTGTGAATAGTTCAATAGTTTATGTCAGAATATGAAAACACCTTGGCTTGAAAGGTTTGGAATGGAGGGGTTTTATCCACTTATATCACAACAAAATCAAGAGATAAAGTGACAGCATACAAACTAAAAACCAATAGCTTTGAAGTAACTTTAAAAGAATCTATTCCCTTTAGTAATGGTTTTTTTTTTCACTCTCCTCTTGTGTTTTATTACATCTGTCACCTGAGAAAAGCACATTCATTCCAGACCCCTAGAGAGACACTTCTTTTGCAACTTGAAAACTGTTGCACCAGTAGTTCCCTGATATTTTCAGACTTCTTTTACATTTTCTTCCTTAATTAGATGAAGCATCTGAAATACATGTTTTTCTTATCAAACTGAAGCAATTTTGGCCCTGTTTCTTTGAATCATAGGGTACGGCTGCCTAGGCAGGAAAGATTTCTTTCCCAATACTAGTCTTTGGCTGGCTGACAGGATCCTTCAGCAGTTTGTAATAGCAGATCTGGAGCTACTTTGGTCAATCATCTGTTTTTGCAGCTGACAGCTCTTTTGTCTTCTCTAGCCTCAAGGAAATACATCCTTTTTTTGTTATTATTCATTCTTGTTTCCTTGTAGGTATATTCCTTCCATGTGGCAGTTACATGGGTTGAATAGGTGATTAAAAAATAGGTCTAAAAGCCTATGATATTAAGAATATAATTCAGAGAAACGTTGTGAATATTAATTTTAAAATCCTCAGTAAAATTTATAGAACTAGATAAGAGACATTTTTAGAAATTTAATGCTTTTCTTATAAGGATTCCCCATATTTGGACCAACACCACCCATTTCCCTACTGCCCTCAGTTTATGAGTATTTTCTGAAAACGTGCTGTGGTCAAAATATTGTGATGGACAAGCAGAGAAGTAACTACATACAAGTGATGTCAAGAATGTATTACTAGTCTAACCAAAAATTTTATGGCATAACTAAAACAGAAAACAAGTTTATTATTGGGTGAGGTACAGAGATACTAACACTCATAGAGGAAATAATTTGTACCTCCCTGACAAGGTTGCATTTAAAAGTTGTTATACAATAAAAACTGGGGGGTTTGTCAACTCTCCTTTTCCTCGGGTCCTTTGTTTACCACTATGTTTGCACTGCTCCCTCAAGTCCTAAGGCTGAAGGCTTCTGTCTTTGGAATGCCAGGGAGGGATAACAGTGAGCTGTCATCAGTTGGAAGCCTTCACAAGGAGATTAAGTGTGGGAGTTCCTTCCTCACTTTGCAAGGATTAGCAAGATGTTCATGCTCCTTTCTCATCAGCCTGATGTTCACTTGAGGTCCTATTTTTCTTCTGACATGCTTTGTGCTCTGTCAGCACTAGATCATAACTCATTTTACTTTTGACTTTGTTAGGTGTCATATATTGAATATGAACTAGATGCTGGTAATGTATCTTTTGTGTTACACCCAAAACTGAGAGGTTTTTTTTAATTTTTAACTTGTTTTTATATTCATAATTCATCATTGATTGGTGAATTCCTGGAAGCCTTGACACCTCAGGCATCATTTAATTATTTTCCTGTTATATGTTAAACAAGCTTTCTGGGTTCATTCTACATACAGTAAGCAATTGTAACTCTTACCTATATGCAAATTATTTGTAGTAGGCATTACAACATTAAGAAAAAAAGTAGACAAAATCCACATGGGCATTAGCTGTTACAGCTAAGGAAACTAAAATAAACTCTGGCCAAGAAGTCCAGATAAGATGAGCTCTGCACTGTCAAGTTAACACATAGTTAGAGGGCCTATACTGATAATAGCAAAAAATTTAATTACCAGGCTACATTATGTCAGGTGTCTGTTCTAGAAAAGAATACTAACTACCTCGAAAGCAACCTTGGATGAGCAGGCAGCTGTCCAGTGCTTAGTTGCCTGCTGGGGTTAAACCATGACAGAGGTATAATTGTGCTTTCCCATTCCTGGTACCCTGTGAAATGATTCAAGCAGTTGAACTTCCTGAACAGAAATACATTATATTTATGTAAATCATGTTGTGAATAAAAACAGGGGAAATTATTTCAAAAAGCCATAAGCAATTCCATCTAGAAATTCAGTGACTGTGAATAATGGAATGTTTTATTTGCCTCTTCTGTTTAATATATGATCTATGGAAGCAGAATAACAATTTCAAAAACATTTCTCTGATGGCTAGGAAATGACAAAAAACAGTAATCATGAAACTGTATAATTTCCAGTACAAAATAAAAATATAATGCATGCTCTAAGAGTAAGCTGTCACTGTGCATAGAGAGATGGTTATATTTTATTATCACTAGCCTCATTGCAAATACTAGCATTGGTCATAAAATTATTATACTTTTTAAACATTCCAGCTATAATATTTGGCATTGTGATCATCTGATGTAGTTAATCCTAAAAGATAGTTTTCCAACTACCCAAAAGTCTATTTTTTTTTTTTTGCAATATATAAGCAAAAGACAGGCTAATTCACTTTTCTGTATACACATAACTTGAACTAGTTTAGTTTACTGTTATTTGTATTTTTCCCTGCCTTCTAAAGTTAAAAAGTTTGAAGTCAGATATTTATCCTAGCACAATATGTTTTAGGGTATTCTTTAAACTATGCATATATTCCCTTTGCAAAATCATAAACATCTGTGCTGGTTAGCTTATTTACTTCAGAATTTATTTAGAAAAGATAATCACCCAAAATGTATAGCCTATCTTCAAATTATCAACTGTGTGAAACTACCAAAACATGATTTTCCCTGAGATATGAATGACATTTAATAATGTGCACGTTACTAGATATCTGTATATCCTTATTTAGAAACATAGTGTTAATGTATGAAAGCAAAAAGCCAAACATAACCAGTAACAGAGAGTTAAATACATGCAGTAATATGAAGTAGTGTCATTTATGCCATAGGTTCTCATCAGTTCTTAGTCAGCAGAAGTTTCTAAAAACATAATTCATCAAAATCCATGGTTAAGTTCATGTCAGAGAAGACAGACAACATTAGGCATTCTTCTAATGGCAGTAAAATTACAGAAGTATCTGAAGATTATTTCAATCACTGGGTGAGGTAGAATTATAGTTTCCAAATTTCTATAAATTTACAACTCTTCTAATCAAAATGTATTTTATAAATCCAAAAATTTTCAGGCATTTTTTGACATACCTGTGTTACAATTAGTCGTTCAGCTTTTCTGAAGCTATCTGAGGCAACATGCAACACATGCAGTAGTTAAAAATTGCTTGAGTAAGGCTGCTTTTCCAGGTTTATTGACGGATGCATGGGATGACCTGTAAGGCTGACTACGGGGTTTGTCACTTGTGACTGATGTAGCCATTCTGTGCTTATGCTGATAAAACCTTTATTCAGCTTTGTACTCTCATGCATTTTCTCTTACCATGTACAAAACAAATGTATCTTTTTGACCAGCTGTCACTTCATTTAGGGTAAGACAAATTTTTTGTGCTTCAGCTTTCCATGAAAAAATAGAAAAAAAACCAACAGGTAAAAAGAATTATTTGTTCCTTAACAATTCCAGTTACCAAGAGTGAATGGCACACAGTTGCAAGAATTACTCATTGCTGAAACTTGTCAATGTATAACGTGCTATTCCCAAGCAGTTTCATGTGAAGTGTCCCACTAAGAAATACTAGGCTTATATCTTAAAAATTATGCTGAGTAACTAAAGGCATGATATACCTAGTAATGTACTAAATGCACACATGCATTTTAAACTGTCAGATATTCTTGCAACAATGATATTGTTAGCAAACTCAAGCTGCTTTTCTGGGACTAAGACTGTAAGATATAAATAAATTTGACAGGCCAATGGAGACTTTTGGCTCTGAAAATTTCTGATGTGAATGATCCAGAAATCTATTTTGCATCTTTTTTTCAAACATCCATCAATACTACATAATGTCACAAAAGGCTTTATTTTGAAAACATATAATGTATTCTCTGAAAGAATTAGAGACTTAAGAATCTATGTACTTCAATCTTTGCATATCTCTAAATATAGTTATTTAAAAATGAATAATCTTTTGTGGTTTTGTAAGTTTTAATTAAAAAATAAAATTCAAGAGTGTTAACCACTTTCACTAGTTGCTAACTCTGAGATGAGAAAATTACTCCCAAACTTAAAAGCACTACATGGTGATACTGCTTGTATACTTATGTGTCATAGTTTCCCCGAGGCTTAATTTGTGCTGAGATAAAACCCCATGAGTGTTCCAAGGACAGATGAGGATGAAGAGCGAAGAGTCTGCATACTGAGTTTGGTTTATTTAGGGAGATAAGAAACCTGCCAAAGAATCCAGATGACTTATTTTTGGATGATGAACACAGACCTTCAGATCAGATATTTTCTAAACTGTGTGTATAACTTGGGGAAGAACATCTTTAAATTGCCAATATTCTGATAAATAATTTATCTTGTATCTGAAAAGCTTCTTTATCCCATAAGCTTCTAAATATTCTTCTTACTTACATGGTTTCAGTATTGCTGGCAGAATGCCCTGCAGACAAATATAAAATTTTAAACACTTCCTTTTAATTTTCTTTTTAACTGCTGGTTTAAATTTGTTTTCCAACCAAAAAGCAATCTAAAAGTTAACACAAAGAAAATGTGAGTTTATACTTCAAACATTGCTTGAGGGATGCTTTTGTCAGAGGAGGAGACAGTACAGAAGGAAACCTTTGAAGCAGGAGAACTTCATACTATTAAATGATGACATTTTATGTCTTGCATCTACTGAATAATTTGTCTCAGCAGAAGTAACAACGCTCAAACTTAACAAACAATCAGGACTCGCCTTTGATTAATTTCATTAAAATGCTCTCAAGCAACAGAAATTAATAGAATTGTCTGAATCAGTCACCGACATTGATGTCCACAACAGAAACTAAATGAAAGCATAAAGTACAATTTTTTCTTTCTTTTTACTTTTTCTTTTTTCTTTCTATATTAAATACATTTCAGGATTTTGCTCTCCTTTTTCTGTCCCTTAGGAAAACATGGACTTCAAATCTTTTAGATTTACTGCTGAGCACCAGAAATTACTCTAGAATGAAGACTGAGGAGTAATTTTTGGAGCCTGACAATGACAATACATGATGAGCAAGACGTGTCAACTACCCATTTCCAGATTCATTAAAAAACCAAGAAAGCTACAGGAACTTTCCACCACTGTAATCCATACTTTAGCAGACAACATTATGACTTCTCTTGTTATTTAACTTACTACTTAAAGGTTCCCTTCTAGTAACTCAGAAAACAACAATTGAATCAAAGTTTAAAGAGTATAGACAGCTATGGACAGGTATAGATTGATATCAGGTCACATCATACAAGTGAAAGAACAAAGTGATGGAAGCGCAGCACAAAGCAGTTCAATGCCGATATTGAAACTCTCAAGTCCTCAATCCTCCTGCAATATTAATGTGCATCCAAGAAAATTTCTGCCAAGGTTTTCAGCTAATGAGTTAGATTCCTTTCCAATTAGATGCCAATGCATTGTTAACTGGAAATGTTTTACCCAAGCTTTGCATTTTCTGACTGTGACTGTTGAGCGTGTTTTCTGGACTTATGATTAGCTGAGGAAGTTAAGGAATCATGGCTTTCTTAGCAGAGATGTTCCATAAATGAGAATTATTATCCTGAAATATATCAGATAACTATCATACAGATAACTTATATCAGAAAACTATTAATAAAACTTTATTGAATATTAATATGTTTCAATATTAAAATTAAACTATTAATTGTTCTGATAGGTAAAACTAAATATCAAAAAATTTAAATGTAGTGTACTCAGATGGCAAGAGCTTTGCCATAGTGGAACCATAAACAGTAAAAAAAACACCAGGAAATAATTAACCATTAGTATATTTTGTGATGTTATTGAACTAAATTAGCAAAATTTAATTTTAAAATTTAAAATTGTTTTGATTTGTCAATCTTCTAAACACTCCCAACAACACACATCTTTATTTCCATACCTGTGTATGTAAATATACATAAATTAATATTCAACTTAAACAGTTTTCAATCATCAAGTGACAGCATATGATGCAACATTTAAAATAGTCATCTTCAAGTGTATATAATTTTTTTTCTAAGAAAGGATAATTTTTGCTTTGCAACTGTGTTTATTTAGTCTAAAAACTGTCACAGGGAACTTTCTATCTCACCTCAAAATTATACTTAAATAACATTTTTCTCTATCCATAGTGTCATCTTTGTTTTCTTGGTTATTTGTTTTACCCAGGATTAGCAATCTATAGGGAACTCATCACCCCACATGAAAGCAGAAGAACATTTCTATTATGATACAGTTCAATTATGTGTATTGTACTGCACTCATAAAAAATCTTTAATAGGAAGAAAAAACAAAAGTCATAGGATCCACTCTGAATCAATAACTTTTGCTAACAGCAGGTCTATTACAATTTTTTTTTTTTCAGGCTGATCTCAGTTTTTAAAACTTGATGCAATTGGTTTTTGTATTATACTGAGCTCAATGCATCATGCTTCATTTACCTGCTCTGAGACTGTAGTTTATATAATAAACGCAAAGCTGCATGCTAACAATTCTGTCTGCAGAAATTAGTTACCTGCATAATTTTCTTATAGAATCTCCCTTCCTGATCATAGAATCATAGAAGAAACTAGGCTAGAAAAGACCTCTAAATTCATTGAGTCCAACTGTTAACCCAGCACTGCCAACTCCACCACTTAACCACAAGTGCCAAATCTACGCCTCTTCCAAGTACCCCCACAGATGGTGACTCAAACACTTCCCCAAACAGCCTCTTCCACTGTTTAACAACTGTAAGGAAGTTACTTTCCTTCCTTTCAGTAATGAAATTTTTCATAACATCACATCTAAATCTACCTGAGTTTGACCTGAGGCCTTTTCCTCTCGTCCTATCTTATTACTTGGGAGAGGAGACTGACCCCCACCTCACTACAGCTTCCTCTCAGGTAATTGTAGATTGTGATGAGATCCATGCTTATTATGGATTAGGCCACAGGAACCTGCTGTGAATGCTCTAAATTCTGAAGGCATTCAAAATTCCCTGAGACGGTATAGATAATATCAAGGTTAGTAAGAACCCTTTAACCTGTAAGTAAATTCTTGACTGAGATGAGAAAATTGATTATTCTTTTCTTTATTAATTCAATTTGTAGTTCTTTATATTTTTAAATTTTTTTTTGGTTGGTTTGTTTGTTTGTTTTGTTTGGGGTTTTTTGTTTGTTTGTTTTTTGGTTTTTGGTGGTTTTTTGTTGTTTTTGTTGTTGTTTTTTTTTTTTTTTTTGTTTGGGGTTTTTTTTTTGTTTGTTTTTTTTTTGTGGAAGGATGATTAGGCAAAATTCCATCATCTCTCTTCAAAACCACAGCAGTGAAGTCTAATCATATTCAATCCTACACTACACCAGAAACATAAGCATAGGGTGATCCATTGAATACAATTTAAACTTGTAATCATGATATATTTACTTGCTCTGTGCTGGGCTAGGCAACACAACAAAGAGATCTAGTAACTACAGCAGTACTAATCTGATGGAGGAAAGAAACTGCAGCATCAAGTATCTGCTGCAAATGCAATAAATGCAAATTGCCTAGACTCTCTCTAGTAGATATCATGGAACTCAATCAAGACTTACAAGCCTATTAACACAAACAATATGTTTAGACAAGTTCATTTAAATTTCCTCACAAATGGTCACAGATATATGGCCTTAAGATCTGCAGAATGCTCAGATGTCCCATGTATAAATATTGCAACTAAGTTATTTAAAAGATTAATTGATAAGGTTTCGTTTATAATAACTAGCATAACATTTCAACCAATAAACATGAGGATATGCAGAATAGATTCCCTAGATATCTTTCTTTACCACTTATCCATGAATGATGCATTGAATAGTAATTACAGATTTTTTTTTCTTTTCAGCATGCAACCCCATTGAGTTCTCTCCCTAAATGTGACCTAGATGTGACCCCTAAAGGGTACATACAAGAATAATTAAAATATGTATTACGTCATGAATTTTTTACATTGTAGACCTAACCTGGAAAAGCTTATTTATGCAAACAGAGAAAGGCCTTGTATTAAAGTTCTTTTGGTGAGGAAAAAATACTACCTATAAGAAAACAAACAAACAAACAAAAAAAACAGCCTCCCTGATACATTAGAAAGTAAACATGCTTGAAAGAAGACAATTAAAAGTTTGTTGATCATCCTGCTTCCAGCTCAGTGAGTTAAGACATTGCAAAAAACCTCCAAACAAATGATAATTTATTTATGAATGCAAATATATATAACAGAATCACAGAATGAATGAGGTTGGAAGGGATCACAGTGCCTCATCTGGTTTAATGTCCCTGTACAAGCAGGGTCAACCTGGAGCACATGGCAGAGGATTGCATCCAGATGGCTCTTGAATACCTCCAGTGAGGGCGACTCTAAAGACTCTCTGGACAATATGTTCTAGTTCATGGTCACTTTCACAGTAAAAAGTTCTTCCTCACGTTCAGGTGGAACTTTCTGTGCATCAATTTCTGCCCGTTGCCTCTTGTCCTATTGCTTGGCACCACCAAGAGGAGCCTGGCTCCACCCTCTGACACCCTCCCTTCAGATGCCTCTATGCAGTGATAAATATCCCTTTAGTCTCTATTTGAGGCTAAACAGGCCCAGTTCTCTCAGCCTGTCCTTGTAAGAGAAATGGTCCAGTCCCTTAATCATTGTTGCTACCCTCCTCTGGACCCTCTCCATTATCTCCCTGTCTCTCTTGTACTGAGGAGCCCAGAACTGGACACAGCACTCCAGACATGCCTCTCTAGGGGTTAGTAGAGCGACAGGATCACCTCCCTTGACCCTTTGGGAGTGATCTTCCTAGCACTCCCCAGGAAACCATTGGCCTTCATGGCCAGAAGGGCACACCAGCTTTTTATATAATATTTATTATTATTGAAACCAAAAAGCCATCCAAAATTCACCTTGCAGGACATGTCTCAAATATTTGAAAGAAGGCTTTGTTTTTTAAAGGAAAATATTGCCAGATAAAAGCAGCATGGTAAAGCTTCTTGTTCTACATATAATCTTTGTGCAAGAGTCTCTCCATGCATGAGAGAAAAAGAAATGTGAATAACCCTTTGGTCATTTCACGCTTGCCTGTTTTGCATAGTGCCTAAGCAAATCCCACCTTCTGGAACAGACATAAAAAGAAAAAGTAGATAGAACAAACAGCAGATAGAGAATGAGCAAGTGGAATGTGAAGTGAATCTTCTAATAGCAAGAATGGATTCATTGCAAGGTCAAAGTCTTTTCTTTCCTATGCAATGAGTATGTATTAAAAACCAGAAGATTTTTACCTGTGCTTCCTGAATAGACTGGTGAAACAAAGAGGAAATATCCACACTTATTAGGTCTTTATTACCTACTCTTATATGGTAGGTGCTATAGAATTATATTATAGTGAATGAGGTATAAAAACTGCATTTTGATACCTATTCTGAGATTCTTACTGGATTTCATTATATAATATGGCCTCATGGCATCACAAAGTGTGCAAGTCACATGCACTTGTCCAGTCACCAGTTGGAAGTTGGGGATGTATAAGTATTGTGCTATATTAACTATTCATCAATAGCAGGGTGAGATTCATAATCTAGCTTGGTAAAGATGACATGCAAGGAGTTTCTGGAAATGTTTACAACTCCCAAGCTTATGCAAAAATTAATTGTTATGTCAAAGACAGACAAAACTTGGCACTACCTATTTAACAACTTTTGTGCACAGAACAGTATCCGATCAAAGACCTCCTGACTTTAATAGGTGTCTCTGAGCTGTGGTGAAAGCTGTACATGGTGAGGCTGACTTACAGTGTTCTGCTCTGTGCTCTGAACAACCATTAGGAAATCGATCATCCACAACAGAGACAAATAGGTAAAGAAATGGGTATTGCTTCATACTGCACTGGATTTGATCCTGAGGACAAAGCTGTATTCACAGCAATGAATAATGTCAGGGGTTAAGAGCAAGGCATTTAATTTTTACTTGGTTCAATTTTAATCTGTGTCATGGAGATATTAACACTACTACACTCAATATCAGACCCCTTAAAATACTGGAAAGGCATTAAATGAACCTTATATATAAGGAGTTTCTGGAATGTTATGATCAATCCCTCTCTATGCCCACCACACATCATTTTTTATGAATGGGGAGAAATAATTCCTCTTGCAGACAAAAAATTTACATAGTCAGTAACTTGACACACGCTACAATTAGTTTTCCTGTTTTCATTCCTGAAACTTTTCTTTTGCTAGTTAAATACAGTTCTTTTTATTTTTATCTGGCCAGTTGCTAACATACAGTGAACACCCATTAGTTAAGATTTTATTAATTTGCTTATTTCAATAGAATTATAGGAGTGTTGAAATTACTTTAAAAACACACCTCATTCATTTTTCTGTCCTAAGACTGACATTGTACTATAACTTTGATGGGTTTTGTTTTGATTCTTTACAAGAATTTTCATTTACTTCATTAAATAGTTTCTGGTCTTGATTATACATAAGAATGTGCTCTTTAAAATATTATTCAGTCATGTAAAACATATGTAATGATTAGTTTTATACATGTCTTCCCTTATTCCAAAATATTTTTCTTCTTATGGGAAGCCAAGTGCTTTAATGAACTATTCAGTGTTTATAGTGTTCTCATATCTTTATCTGGGCTGCACCACACAGCAACTCAGCAACTTCACATGTATATTAATGTGGGTTTTGTTAAGAGAAGCATGTCAAGTTCTTACACATTTATGGCAATAGCAAATTTATTTGTCAACTAAGAAGTTGATTAAGAGTAAAAAAAAGTCTTGAAATGGTAAGTGAGCATGTCTGATTGAACTTATTAATGCTTGCTTTATAAAGACAATATTTTGTAGAATGCATTAGAAAAAACTTCCTTGGAAGAGAAGTTGCAAAAGAATAAGAAAACTAGGATAAGTTCTATTTTTGCTATTGTTCTATTTGTTCTTTTCTATTTTTCTATTTAAAATTCTAATGGAATAAGAATTTCTAATCATCAGAAGATTTTGACTTGCAAAGTTCTCACACAAATCAGAGGTAAGTAGTGCAGCTTGCCTTAGTACAGTTCACAAGGCTCCAAGCATAAAAACTGACAATATAAAATCCCTAAACTGGATCAGTTCAGAGATCTTAAAGTGTTCAGAGTTCCTTGCTGCAGATAGAGAAGCAAAAAGGCTAAGTGAAGAATAAAGGTAACAGATCTATAACCAGAAGACTGAAATTACTTTAGATTTCATAATTTCAAATTGGGTCAGGATTTCTGCTCCTAAAGCAATGGTCATATTTGCATTTCTTTTCAGTAACAAAAATTGAATGTCCCTGAAAGCTTTCAGCCCTATGGCAGCATACACAACAGGATTCACGTGGAGATACAGATATATTTAGTGGGCAAAATTCTGAAATTGCTAGATTTCCTCCTAGGCTCAATAAATTAAAAAAACTCCAAAACTGGACTTCCTGTCTTCCCTTTGAGAGAAATAGTAAGTGAAACAATTCAAATTGCTACTTGTAGAAAACACAGAGAATAAAACCAACTTCTACAGGTATCTAGTTCCTTGAATGGTTCCTGTTCTTACTTACAAGTTATAATAAAAGTAATTATGTATTTAAGAAATTAAACAATAGAAACAGGAGAAATTTAACTTCCAGTCTGTTTTTTTCCAGCTGAGGGAGATTTTTTCACAATATTTATCTATATGAGTCAGTGTGATATTATTTGAACCATACCATATTTCACACTGGGTTTTCTTCTCTTTGTATTCTTCTAACGTAAATCAGAAAATATTCTCTTATTTGAGCCTTGGAGCTTGATTGTTGCAATGAGGTGGTGTGGAAATACAAGAGAAAACACTTGAGTATCAAACATGTGACTAGAAGGCAGTTATCTGATTTGGAATCAAGGATCACCATTCCTTTTCTCTCCGGCTGAAGATCTCCATTTTGCTTGCTCCTGTCTCAACAACTGGTCAGGAAGGGGAAATATACCACAGCCTGGGTAATGAATAGGAAAGGAATAGGGATGCAGCAATCTCCATTTAAATTACTTACTTACTGCAGAAGAACCTTAGGAAGAACCTTCCTAGAACCTTAGAAAGCACTGAAATTTGTCTAAATCATATCCCTTTCCACAAAAATTCAGCATATGATGTTTGCATCCTTCCCAGGAGGGGTTGATCAGACAGCAGGGTAAATGAAGACACTTCTGGGTAAGTGTCTATTTTTCTAGACAAACCTTCACAGGCAGACAAGCCTCTCTTTAACATTCTAATTATCTACCCAATGTAAAACCTTGGGACTCAGCAATTATGTGTACAAGGAAATGTGATGAACAGGACTAGGACAGAGATTGTCCCACTGTACTCAGCGCTGGTGAGGCTGCACCTTGAATCTGTGTTTGGTTTTGGGCCACACACTACAACAAAGACTTTGAGGTGCTTGAGCACGTCCAGTAAAGATGATGAATGGTCTGGAGCACAAGTCTTGTGAGTAGTGGTGGAAGCAGGTGGTCTTGTTCAGCCTGGAGCAAAGGATGCTCAGGAGAGACCTTACCACTCTCTACAATTACCTAAAAGGAGGTTGTGGCCAGGTGCAGGTGAGTTTCTTCTCCCAACAACAACAAAATAAAAAAAAAAAAAAAAACAAAAAAAAAAAAAAAAAAAAAAAAAAAAAAAAAAAAAAAAAAAAAAAAAAAAAAAAAAAAAAAAAAAAAAAAAGGGNAAATGGCTTCAAGTTGTACCAGGGAAGAGTTAAAATCATGGAAGATCCACAAGGATCATCCAAGTCCAAGTCCTGTTCCTGCACAGGACAGCCCCAATAATCACACCATGTGCCTGAGAGCATTGTTCAAATGCTTCTTGAGCTGTCAGGCTGGTTCTGTGACCACTTCCCTGGGAAGCTCTTCCAGTGCCCAACCATCCTCTGGGTGAAGAACATTTTCCTAATATATCACCTAAACCTCCCCTGACACAGTTTCATGCCTCTCCCTGAGGTCCTGTCATTGATCACCAGAGAGAAGAGATTGGTGCCTGTCTCTCCAGTTCCTCTTGTCAGCAATGAGGTTTCCCCTCAATTTCCTTATCCAGGCTGAACAGGGCAAGTGACCTCATATGGCTTCCCCTCAATGCCCTTCACCATCTTCCTTGCCCTCTTTTGGTTAATCTTTAATTTCATCTATATCTTTTGTATATCGTAGTGCGCTATTGTGTATACTACTTGAGGTAAGGCCACATCAGTGCATAGAAGAGTGGGACAATCATCTCCCTTATGGTGATTTTGTTTGGATAATTGGAAAAATTTCTTCACTGAAAAGATATTCAGACATTGAAACAGAGAAATGTTTGAGTCACCATCCCTGGAGGTGTTTAAATGACTAGCATATGATGCACTTGGGGTCATGGATTAGTGGTGGACAAGGCAGTTGGACTGCTGATTTTAGAGTTCTTTTCCAACATTAATAATGATATGATTAATTCCTTTTTATGTTTTTACCATCAGTAAGTGGCTGCTAGGGTTTATGACTAAGAAATACAAGATTTGAATGTTTGAGAGATGCTTTATCAACTTTGCAGATTGAGATTCCTCTTTAGAAAGGGCATTCAAAGGGTATTTCCATGGGTGTAATATTCATCCTCGAATTTTTTTCAGTTCTGCTGAGCACAATAAAAGTGTATCCATGGTATAGAAATATAGATTGTCACCAAATTTTTATGCACCACTTCTGTCTTTGTTTTCTCTTAAAAATTTTCAAAAGTCATCTGTAAGGTAAGAACTTAGTGTCAGGACTTCCAAGTCAACCAGTATAGTTCACATCAATGTCTTTAAGAAAAAAAAAATTAAATACAGACATGAAAGTAAACTTTACTATTCAGATGTATTATTTTTGAATTAGTATCTTTTGTCACTTTATAAAATGAAAGGCATAATCTTGCAAAGAGATTGAAAACAACTTCTTTGTTGTTGGCCAGAGCTACATTTCCTGTGTCTGAGTAAGCATCTCAACAAGCATATTCCTAAATAAAGATTAACCACAGCAAGGAAACCTCAGTGTCTCATGCAAAAGGTTTGATTTTGCTAGCATCTCTTTTCCTTTTCTAGGCAGGTCTCCAAAATCAAGCTCTTATATGATTTGATGCTATATTTTCCCTTTAGACCTGAGACAGAGTTCAGACCCAGCTAATCATCAATTGGTTTATCTTGCATGATGATTTTCAGTGATAGCTTTAAGAGTATGCAAAATCACAACTCTGAATTATTTTAAACTTCAAAACAGACACATAAATTACTTAACAGATAAGCAAGGATTTTCAACATAACAATTTTGGGTTTGGGCATCATTTATCTAAGTCTATGGTATTTGGGTACTAAAATATTTTACTGGAAAAAAATACATGTTGAAAAAATAGGGCAAGAAACTGGCCCTTCTATTGAAGATTCACTGTGATAGAAGTTTAAGATTGAGGAGAAATATACTGTTTTTCATCAACCATAACACCATTATTGGGAACCTCTGGGTCATTTTTAGTACTCTAAGCAAGAAATTGTATGCTTAACTCAGGAATGCAGAATTGGTGTCAGGATGTCTTACCCTGCTTCTCAGCAGTAGGCTTGCTGAAAAAGCTCAGCAAATAACTTGGTTCACCTTACGAAAAAACAAGAACCCTTTCAATGATAAGAAGTATTTTCATGCCAGGAAGCAGAATTACTACCACAGACTTATTAGTCAATATTCAAATATTAAATAACTTAATAAAGATTAATTTAATTAATAAAAATAAATGTTCCTATTAAAAATCCACAAACATTTTCTACACCTTTTCCCCAAGACTGCATTCTTACCAAAACCATCAAAATTTTTGTTCAGCTGCTACAGTGTAATAGACTATAGATCAGCTGAAGTCCATTTCTTCTCATGTGATTTAAATTATCTGTAATTCACAGATAATGTAAATAGTAAAACTGGTTACTAAGGAAATTATCACTTTTGTTATATCCCAGTATCTTATATTTTGTGACACTTATAAAAATTAAAATGTTCTAAAAATTAGATCATATGTCCCACCATTCCTGTTACGAACTACTCCAAAATAGGCTAATTATTAGCTCTGTAAAATGTTTTATTAAATTCCTCAATGTGCTCAAATCACCTTTCATGCTGAATAAAAAAATCAGAAGCCACTTGCACAAAAAAAGTCTGTATATCCCTTCTTTTTAACAGAATAAAGTCTTGGGGTGGTAGACCAGCTGACCTGTTAAAACCATGTTAAATTCTAATTTTAATTAAAATGAAAAATCTTTTTTTTTTTTTACAAATAGCAGCGATTTTTAAAAATTTTTTTCCATGGCATTTTATTGTAAACTCAAAACAGAGAGCAAAATATAACTAGGTTACAAATACATATTTTCCTTAAATTTAACTTTTCTTAAGGTATTGAAAGCAGCACTTTTAAAAGAAATATCAAGGTTTGAAACTCAAAAAGGTCACAGTGTCTGTTTTGGTGCTGCATTCACATAGTAGTTCTTTAGGATGAATCAACACCTGTATTAAAATGCAGATTTTATTTTATTTTTTTTAAACACATAATTGACTGGTATGTCTGTTATTCAGCAAGTCCTCAATTAATTTGCAAGAATGCACCATACCAGTCTAGGAGATGAGTAGCAGCCCTGGCAGGAAAAACAGTATGTGTAAAGGCATGATTCCCAGCTTGAAATGCTTCTTTACTCATGATTAAGAGGTTGTGTAATCACTAGCCTAGCTCTAAGCCCAATTAGGTTTGAAAAAAACATCCACTATGCAGCCACATATGGTGAGCTTATGACCTTGGTGAATTAAATGGATTCCTGTGCGGTTTCATTCTATGAGCTAAACCTCGGTTTTATCACATTGCATTCAGCTGAAAGCAAGAATGCAGTTCCAGGATAAATCAATAAGAGGTCATTTGTTAGACTAGAGCTTTCTCTTAGCAGGAAGCCATATGAAAGACTTAAGCAAACAAAATTTTTTCATATACCCCTTCAAAAAAGCATAGGAGACTTAGAGACCCTAATCTTCTGGCCATGTGTGCAACACTTCAAAATAAAAAATTTTGGCTAAAAATTACTGAACTATAATGAACGATCCATTTTTCCATTCCAAAACCCTGTTCTAGGACAGGAGCCTCAATCTTCCCAGAACCTTATTTAACCTCATGGAGCTTGTGAAAACTTTCTGATATACTCGCAAACATCGTAGGGTTTTTTGAGACTGATTATCTTTTTTTTTTTTTTTTTTTTTTTTTTTTTTTTTCCTTTTTTTATTTTTTTTTTTTTCCCATTTTGTAATGTTCTGTTTGAGGACTGTGGTGCAAAGCTGAATAATCTTAGGCCAGCTGAGCTGCTGCATACATCTAAGGGCTGGCTCTGAACAAAAATGAGGTGGAATGTACTGACTTGCATCTGAACCATTAACATGTAAGAAGTCATATTTTCTTGCAAATTTGTGTGACAACTAACATCCACATAGTTAGCAGGTACAGTTCAGCTGAGGTTTATTAGTGTCTATGCTAAACACCTAAGCCCTTATGAATTGCATCTTTCTCATAAGGATTCATGATTTCATCTGAGACAGGTGAAAATGGATGGCATCTTGGAGGATGGGTAAATTTATTCCTGCACATTTTTCGTGGTCTAATATGAAGAGCTTTCAGCCAGCAATCACAGGCTTTCTGTGACCTGTTGTGCCTGCTTTAGAAATATTCCTACTAAGGAACAGTCCAGGAGCCAGAAGAAAAACTTAGCAGATCTGGTAGCAGCAGCAGCCTACCCATAATGACATCCTTCATGGGCCCTACTTATAACTGGGTAACAGTGCACTCAGGCAAATGGTACTCAGCTGCCACAAGGCCTCACCACCGGGCAGGAAAAGGCACGACATATTAAAAGTCTTAACACATCTCAAATAGGAGCATGTCATTATGGAAGTACTAAATGTGAGAATGAAATCGTTCCCCAAAAATATGCCTGTTTTAACAGAGTTACAGTTAAAATAATCAAGACATAAAGAGAAAAGGTGTATAATTTATGCTGACAATACAGGACAAATGACAAAATCACTACCAACGATCTGTATCATTACTACTTGAGAGCTCAAGAAGCAAAGTTAATTTCTTTTTTACAGGTTAAACTATACCAGAAGTAATAGCCATGAGACTTTATTGGCTACCCTATTCTGCAAGTGATTTAAGTTAGAAGGTAATTTTGAGCAGAATGGGTGGAAGTCACTTTAAATATTTTGATGGCAGATGATGGCCAGGATATCATCCTCAGAATCCTCATTAAAGCAGTAGATAGAAACTGTGAAAAGAGAGAATAGTAGATAAATGTGAGTGGATGAAGTTCTAGAGAGCATTGAAAAGATACATAAGAGTTTCACTGAAAGGTCTCAGAAGTCTGCTGGATGTCACCGAGCAAAGATAAAACTCTTGATTGAACCCAAATTCCAGCATTGACAATGCACTTCGGAAGACCTTATAGGACAGTACTCCAGGCCCTGATGAAAAGTCTACTCAGCAGCCAAAGAGGAGATTAAAATAGACTGCAGAAGGAGTTATAGACATTAACTTCATGAGATAATGAAAATGCTATACCACTTAAATTGGGTATCAGAGAAAACACCCAAATATTCTAAAGTAATTTTAGCTGTAAATTCAAAAGATACTTGTTTTCTAAAGCGCATTCTACTAGAAATCATTTAAAATGTCCTGAAAGGGCTGAATTTCATTTTTTGCTCAAGCAGAGCTGAGAAAATCTTCATTCGGGTCCTTAGAATTTTATGACCTACCTGTATCTGCTGGAATGTTTTTCAAGTTGTTTTCAATTATTTTGATGAATTAGCTTTTTAAGTTTTCTTATGAAAAAAGTGTAATTTCATGTTTTTTTAGCTGTTTTGAACTTAGGGGTGTTCTATTTCTGTCATTTTAGTAGTTATAGACACTTTTAAATTTATTAACATCTGGTGCCAATTCTTTGTTCAGAAATTATATATGACAATTGGAAGTCCCTAGGCATCCCACAGAAGCTGAAGTGTAAGAGATTGATTTTGGAGTATGCAAAATAACAGTTATTAAAACTGTCAGAAGACAGATGGGGATATATAACTTAGATGCCAAAAAGACCTTAGCTTCTTCCCTGCTGTATGCGTCCCCAACTCGCAGAGTATTAACAACTTACTCAGCTGACTCCTCATCTCACCATAGCAAGTAGAGTCTATTTAGACTGGGGCCAGTAGAGAATGTTATTGCAGCCCCACCACACACAGATTTTTGTCAGAGTCTGTCTGCAACGTTTTTCAGACTCTCAAGTCACATCAGTTTTGGCCTGTACACTGTGGCATTGAGAGTATAGACATTTGGCAGAAAATAAATTCACTTGTGCTCTGGCTGGTCCTCAGAGAGCAGAGGGGCTAGGTGCGTCTGGACTTAATTTCTGATTAGAATCAATTTGGCACTGTAAGTATGGTCAGGTTCAGTAAGTACTTTCATGATCACAGACTCCTGAATAATGCACTTTATTGAAGCAACAGTCTGTAGATTGTTGTTAGATTGCCATATAAATAACTAGACCTACAATGTGCAAGGGTATGCTCTGGCATAGCCAAAGGTGCAGACTTTAAAAAAAGATGTTGCTGCTCAGGGGAGGAGAGAGGCTCGAGCCCATCAACTTCTGTAAGGTGATTGCATTCTCATCCACTGCTATGAAGGATTTCAAATGCCAAATTTATACTTTTAGAAGAAGTGGACATGAGAGTGTTGCCATCATAAATGGTGGTAAGGACAGGTAGTGAGGAATATGGAGAGCCGCAAATAGAGATTACAAAGGCTGTGGATCTTGCACAAGGGTGGAAAGGAATAGAAACTGTTGGTATCACTCACTCTTTCACCTGGCTGATTGCAGTGATGAGGGTCATCTGCCCTTCAGCCTGATAACCTGCCATTCCCTCACTGAGCCATCATGCCCAGGGCATTCCCTCCACCACCTGCCTCATGGCTTTAGCCCTCATTCCCACATCGCTCCTGCTCATTTCAGAGCTGCACGATCACCACGACACACAGACCCTACTTCTGAGGGTATACTAGAATTTCAGAAATTGTCTTAATCCTAAAGGAAAAGATAATTATCTTTCTTTCTCTCTTTTTTTTTCTTTCTTTATATACATAGGTTTATTTATATACAAGCATATGTGTATGAGCATTTTGTCAAAAAAGCAGTTTTACTTTCAATATATTTTAGTATATTAAAAATGACAACTCCCAAACACTAAAAAGTTTTTTTAAAAATTCTCCTTTTTGTGAGGTAATTTTTTTTAATCAATCACAACAATTCCTTAACATGTATGAAAGCCATATACTGCATTTACCAAACAGTTTTCCTAAAATTTTTGCAGTTTTCAAATTTTAAAAATTGTACATGGTTGTTCAGCCGCCTTTGTAGCACCCATTAAGAATAGTACAAATGATGGAATAATTAAAATACTTCTCAGTCAAAGCAGGACTCCTGCTAAAGTAGCTGTAAGAACTGTCCTTTTCAGTGTCTGTAACTGTTTGACAGAAACCATGTCTTAAACTAAATGGACTTTTAAACACCAAATATAGTTGTCTCTAATGTATTCTACCTACATTATGCAGAAACTTAACTTTCAGGATTCATGTCATACGCTGTGTTAGTGGGCAACAAGAATCTGGTGCTCAGATTGACAGGTTGGGATATGGAAATCCTCATTCAGTCCTTTCCTCATGTACGTCTTTACATGAAGAATAAATGGGGATTTCAATTCAATGGGGGAATTCAATCAGTGTCATTTTAGCTAGGGTAAAAAAGCAAAATAATAAAGAAGCAAAGCATCTGGTTAAATCATTATTTTCATCTGTTTATGCACTGTCAGACTGTTTAGCAATAATGCAGTTCTGTAGAGTATTTAGAGAATAACTCCTCCAGAGCTGGGAGAAATATTTTTACAAAATTATATATAAAGCACAGATTAATTAATTTTGGTTTGTGTTTTTTTGTTGAATTCTCCTGGGTTTCTGTAACTATAAAATTAGTAAGCTATACATCTCACACTTTAGCATTTTCACTTGTGGATAACTGCTAGTTGATAACATTGTAAATTCAGCTTTGTCCTTGCCTACACTGCTTTAAAAGTTTTGATCAACACCATGTTAGTTAACTTTCCTCCAAAAGTTGTGTTCTAGCAGCATAAATTCTTGCAGAACTTTACAAATATTGTGAAGATGCAAAGAACAGAGAATAATTCCTCCTAACATTTGGGGAAATGTTGATGTGATAAATGATTGTCAAAACTTAATGGCTCTTACAAAAGCAATCTTCACGTGTGCTGGAGTTCAAATGGAAAATTTATTTTGACATTACTTATAAACATTGTTATAAGTTTCCAAAAATACTTCTCACCTATTTTTTTGTAAGAATGCTATCTGAAAGTTTTACAAACACTTTTGAAAATATATTTGTTGAGAGATCCTTGACAGAAGACATAGTGTAAGCATCTTAAAGTTACTTTGATTTCTTCCTTATTTATAAATTATATGGTGGTGAGAGCAGGGAGTAGAAACAATTCTTAATAATGCATTTTGCCTGCTGGTAAATAAATAGCCTGATAATCCCAAGATAGTTTTTGCGCCCCAAAGCTACAACAATAATGCACACACTTAAAAAAGGTGATGGTTCACCATATTACTCTGTGACATGAGTATATGACCCCTCTTGAAATAAAGTGTAACAATCTATAGTCTGTAATGGATTAGCATAAAAAGTTTTTTGTCACTTATGAATAATGAATATGCTTTTGAATTAATCCTTATAAAAAGTTTGTAAGGGATAATAAAATAGTTCTTCATTACATTCCTTTTTCTTAAGAGTTCATAGTGTTAACCACTCTTTGCACCTCCACTACTCCTTAGTAGTGCCTCTTATGATGACAGCATAAAACCCACATGGAGAATTAGAAAATAGTTATCTAATTTGTTTGCCATGAATTTTGTTTCAAATTCCTTATATTGTATGAAGATAAATATTGCAATATAAATATTTAATTTGAGTGGTGAGGGTGGCTGCTTGAGGGTAGGAAGGCTCTACAGAGAGAACTGGACAGAATCAGTGGGTTGAGGACAACTGCAGGAGGTTCAATAAAGCGAAGTGCTGAGTCCTGCACTTGGGTTACAACAACCCCATGAAGGACTACCAGCTGGGGAGGAGTGGCTTGAGAGATGTTTGGGGGTGCTGTTTGACAGCTGGCTCAATAAGAGCCAGGAGTGTGATCAGGTGGCCAAGAAATCCAATGGAATCTTGGCCTCTATCAGGAATAGTGCAGCCAGCAGGACCAGGGAATTGATTGGCCCCTGCACTTGGCACTCGTGAGGACACACCTAGAGAGCTGCCTTCAGTTCTGGCCCCCTCACTTTAAAAGCAACCTTAAGGTGCTGGAGCCTGTCCAGAGAAGGGTGATTCACAAATGGATTAGAAAATATGTCATATGATGAATGGCTGAGGGAGCTGGGTTTGATTAATCTCAAGAACAGGAGGCCCAGGGGCTCTTCAAGCACCAGAAAAGGGTTTGTAATGGGGTGGGGGCCAGTCTCTTCTGCTATACCTGCAGTGAGAGGACCAGAGGAAATAGCCTTAAGATGAGGCAGGGGAGATTCAGATTAGATATCAGAAGAAAGTTTTCACTGTTAGGGTGGTCAGGAACTGGAACAGGTTGGTCAGAGACATCGTGGAGTCACCATCCCCACAAGGGTTTGATCTGTCTGGTTTTGGCTCTGGGTGTTGTTGTTTAGTGGTTTAGGGATTACAGTGGTAGTGCTGGATTGATGTTTGGACTTGATTATCTTAAAGGTCTCTTTCAACCCTGATGATTTGATGATCCTATAATTATATTTGATGATGGTTTTTTCAAATCCACTCAGTGTGAGGGTTGTTTTTTTAGTTGTTGTTGTTGAAAACCAAAAGAAGTATTACTTTGCCATCTACATTATTCAGACATTTATTCATTACATCGATTCAATTAGAAGGATATATTTCATTTAATGATTAACTGCCGGATTGTATTATTCCACAAAAACAATGATCTGTTTGTACTGGACTAACCAGTAAAAATCCATAAATTAACAACAGAGCAAAAAACATGATGACTTTGAGGTGTTTTTTGTTTGTTTATCTTTAACATAGCTTTCACACTGATTAAGTTGACAGCAGTTCATGTGACTTAAGAAATAAATCCTTACAGAAATAATGACAAGTCTGTCAGTGCATCAAAAAATAATGGTTGGACAAGGGATTAAGCATGTACAGCTTTTGAAGGCAAGTGTTTTGAAACATAATGTCCTAGATACAATATAGCTGGTGGGGGAGGTAGATGTTATTGAACTGAGAAGGTGCAAGTACAAGCAAATTTTTTTTTTTCCACTTCACAGTGAAAGTAAGTGTAAGTACAAAGACAACATTATTGGGAAACAAATAACTGATTTGATATCTGAGATCTGGAATGTAAAAACATTAATCTTTGAAAGTATAGTTGACACTTATTCCTGTAAAGCTGAAGAAGAATTATGCATTTTACTTCTGGGACAGGATCTTTTAATGTGACATCCAGACAATTTTATTTTATGTATAACTTCTGTGGAGAAACTTCTGAGACATAGATCTGCATGTTTGAGTGTTTGTTGGTTTTTGTTTTTTTTAACACCTCAACAATATAAAAAATAAAATGGAGAAGGCATTAGTGTTCAAATACTGAAAAGCAAACAGCATTTTCTTGGTGGAAAAGTGAATGTTTCGTTTCAGAAAACACAGATCAAAATTTCTGATCATTACTTTCTGGAATGGATGTAACACCTTCTCAAAGGCATAGTAAATCTCAGGAAAACTTTCCCTTTCTGTGTCTAATGTTCAGCCTGTAGGTAAACACACTGACATTCACAATATAAGTTTCTTCACCAACACAGATTTACAAAGTTACTCTTTCTAAATCCTTACCACCATCTCCCTCTGCTACCTAATAAATGAGGAAGACAAAAAAGCAATCAAGAAAAAAAATATGTCTGAAAATTTGCATAAGACTTTCCCAATGCCTGACAATGAAGTGCTACAGAATATGTTTTATTACTAACATTCAGCAGGCAGAAAGAACTGAAACTATTGTGATAACATTGCAGATATTATGAAAAAAACATTCTGTCACTGGTCTGCTGTGAACTGGCATATTCACAGCTACATAAATCCAGGAAAGACAGCCTTCAGCACCCAGTCTCATTCTGAAAACATGTTTTTATTAGAACGACTTTTGAAATAATAAATAACAGCAACAAAATTGTATTTTAGAGTTTATCATAAATACTACTCTGTATAAATAGTTAATAATTCTAATCCCACTGCTAAGAATGTGTGTTTTTTCATGGCTACACTTGGCTACGCACAGCAGGCTGTAATACCTTGTCATAACTTTAGCAGGAAGCTCAGCACTATTGTATCTCTTTTCCATGTTTAGCTATGCATTTGTAATAATCATGTCACAAATCAGTTTAATTCCTCATTCCAATTTACATTACCTGTGTAAGCCATATATCATAGGCTCATTTTCCAGCTCAGTGGTAATAAATTCTATTTTCTTCCATAGGCAACAGAAAATGAAATCTCTTAATGTTCCAGTCAGTCTTACCTGAGCTTCATAAAGAAGCAAAGAAATGCATACATTTTAAAATAAACTTGTAGTTGTTTCAAGATATGCTTCCAACCATTAGACCACAGGCAATCAGTCTGTCTGATGTGATGAGCTACACACTTTTTATTTGTCTGGAAGGTTCCAGACATTTGCCACCTGGACACCCAAAGATGCCAACCTATGCTACTTATGTATGTCTTATTACCCTCTGTAGTCAAGGTTGCAAGCTACCCAGAAGCTCACCATAGTACCTCTGTTGTTCAATTACACAGCATTGTCAAGGTATGAGATCCACACTTACACTACAAGGTAAGGGGTAGACCTACAACATTAATTTGGTACCTGTATTCAAAATAAAATTAGTAGTCTTTGTTCTGAATTTATGATTTTAAGTTTTGCCATTTATGACTATTTAACTGGGAACTTCATATCCCTGTATAGAGGAGCACAATCTTGATATTATTAATTACCCCAGCTGTCACATGAAAGTGGGGTTTCCTTGAACCCTTTATGTTCGCTCTGTCTTCTAATGCCTCAGGAAAGCCAAGACCCTTGGAACCTACCCACCTGTCAGCATCCTGCTATGGGGACTCCACTATAGCCCACTGTATCTGGCAGCAATTTGATTCACTTATTCAGGCACATGCAATGATAGTGCATCACAGCCTAATCTTTTATTACACTTTTGAAAGAGGGACTCCTTAATGGATCTTCCCACTTTCGTTGAGTATGTTATAGCAGCTCATGACTGCTAGGACCCTTGCAGGACTTAGGAAAAGCAGTTTACAGAACAACTCAATTAATAGACGCTCTGATAATCAAAAATTGTGCCAGGTTAAGGTTTGAAAATTGCCATTGATAGTAACTGACTACAAAATGTATTTAAAGCAATATACAGACAAACTCTAATCACCAATGAAAATTAGCTTGAGATAATAATAAACATGCATAGAGTAGGTTTTTTACCCCATATGCGTCTCTACAAGGGAAAATACCGTCACCTGACCCCAGAAGCTAAAATGGAGTCTTCTCTAACTTTTCCTCATCTTTAACTCACTTTTATACCATTTCTTTATGTTTAGGTGTGGCTTGAGTGACTATAGTCCTATGCACCTGTGTTAGTGATAGGTGTAAAATTCTGTCACTTCTCTGTTAAAGATATAGTTCATAAAATATAGAGCACACACCTAGTGAGGAGTGGTTGTACCTTGGAGGTGGGTAATATTGAGATGGAGTCATCTGTCAATATTAAAATTGGATTACAATGAAGCAATTTCATTTCCAGAAAAATATTTTGCTACAACTCTGATTCAGTTGCTGATTCAGAGTTGCTGATACAGTTGCTNTTTCCAGAAAAATATTTTGCTACAGTTGCTGATTCAGAGGGACATTTCCTATCTTTCTTGGTCAGCAGATGCTGTGCAGTTTATCAGCCACATGATACATCGAGCTCCCACGTCTGCAAGGATTTCAACAGAGCTGCAGTATCTCCACTCTGCTCCACCCTCCATCCCATCCTTCTTAGGATGTGCTTAAGGATTCAGGTTGTGTTGGATGGGGAATCATTGTGGAATAGATTTCATGCACGCCAAATGCATTCCATCCAGTAAGTAGCAACTGCAGTTCACCTTTTCATTTCCTATTATCTGTAACATTATATTGATATGGTATTAGAATGTGAACATAACTTCGCAGATTTCTCTAATTTTACCCCTAGTCATCTTCCAACAGCAAGTTTCTGTTTTGCAAATAGTACTTGAAGAGAGTTTGTAGTCTGCTTTTTTGAAAAACCAGGTAACAAAATATGTTTAGCATTCCTCATTGCAAGGAGACAGTTTAAAAGGCTATAAAATGTTATTTTAGTTTATAGGTCATTTATTGTCAACAAGTTTAGTACTTCAAAACATTTTTCTATACTCCTCTAACAGGGACATATTTTACTATACCATCACAAAATCACTACTCAGTTTTGCATGTCCTTTATTTGAATTCTACATTCTGAAAGAATAGCATGTAAAGAAACCATCCAATTTTGAGAGAAGCGGTGGGACCAATTTAATCACTGATGGCAGAAATGCAGTCAGGAAAAAAAAAGATGGTTCAGCTTGGAAAAGTACGAGGTTATACATCTGGGGAGAAATAATACAGAATCAGAGTTTGTAGAAGAGTACTGCAGATAATAAGAATGCTCAGAAAGAAATCAGGGCAGTATTATACAGCAAATCTTCTAAACTTTTTGCATTGAATTAACATAATCAATGAAACAAATCTTTTTCACAAATCTGCAAAGATCAGGAAATGTTTTTTGAGTCTTAATATAGTCTTGTGAGAGCACACTTTCCCAAAATAGTCCTCAGAGGAGCATTTCTGTGATGCAAAGAGCACTGATATAGACATTGACATTACACTCTTAACTTTACAGGTTTCTCACATAAAACAAACAAACAAACAAACAATGTCTGGCATCACAATTCCACCAAAGCAGCAACTGTTCAGAAGTTGTTTTTAAAATATCCATCACTGTTTGCATGGATAAAAACATCATAACTTGAATATGGCTTTCAAGATGAGGTGAAAGTGTGGAAAAAGCCAAGCGTTGAAGTGAATGAAATAGGCTATCCAAAGGTTTAACCCCCAAGACAGCTGCCTGTAAAATGACAAACTCTTAGAAGAAGAATAGTTTTGCACCTGTATTTCTCGTATGATGTTCAGTATTTTTCCACATGTTCTTCATGTCTCTACAGTAAGCTAGCATAAGAGCACATTTGACTCGTCCACAAAATCTTGCTTTCAATAAATCAGTATTTTCTAAAAAAGAAAAATTTTATATAAATTCCTGAACAGCTTTGCTTTTACACTTTTTATAAAAACCAGTAGTATTATGTAGGAAATACATAAGCCCTGAGAAAATTCTGAGATAGGAATAAAGCTTTTTCCTCATATATTTGACATGGTGTAAGAGACGGTCCGAAGATCCCTCATCTGCCTCACGACCATCATCAAGGACTGAGACTGAAACCCCTAAAAAGGACTCTGAAATCTCAACACAGGAGTTCTGGCCTGGCTGAGGTGGGATGTTGGCAAAGTGCTGCCCGCAGGTGTGTTTGATGGAAAAACCCAGCAACATCAGAACCCGAGCAGAAACAATGGGCAAGTCACGGTGAAGTGGCTGCGCCTGCTGACCTGTTCTGGGCGATACGGTACCTGCTGACGACTGACCTGTTCTGAGTTCTCGAAACAAACACACTGTGGTGATTTTCCCCCACCTGTTTGGCCAACTGCCTGTTGCTTTGGAGAGAGTTATAAGGACCCCTGAGTTAACCAGAGACTTTGTGGTCACCCCACTGGAGGAACATCGAGTCTATAGGCACCTTCAAAAGCCTCGAGGACTCGACCCTCCACGTTGGTAGCTATAACCCCCATTCCCTCTTTTCTGTCTTTCTCACTATTCTCTTTTTTCTCTTCCCACTATCGCATTTGGTGGCACTAAATAAAGGTGCATTTTTGATTAAGCAAACTGAGTTGTCCCCCGTTGTGTCTTCTGTGCTCTGAGATCCCTAAAAAGAACCATCAGGTTCCCCCCATATATTTGCGGACCCTGACACATGGACATGCACCTTACTATTTAATGCTGACCAGAGGACCTTTTTAGCCCCCTTCTCCACTTCCTTTGGTAAATCTCCTCTGACATTTGCATCACTTTCCTTGACTAATATGATTATGGAAGCCATTAAACTTATGCAATATTTTAGGACTGAAATGTCAAGTCTGATTTTAGACATGGGAAGTACATACTAATTATTTTTGTTGGTTATATTTTTTAATTAAATTAGTATTAGTTTTCTTATACAGTGTCAGTATCCCTTACCAAGGATACTGTGCCAGGATATTTTGCTAAAATTGACAAATATTGATGTACATAAATGTTAACAGTTTTCACTTAGTTATCTCACCAGTATTGTGAGAATTCCAAACACTTTAATCCGAATGAATATTAAATTTTAGCCCAAATAAAAATCACATATATATACAGTCATGGGTTTATGTGAAAGAAAAAAAGAGCAGTATTTGATTTTAATTGATTTGATCTATTAGTTCAGTTTATTGTTTAATTTTATGTGATTAAATAAATTTTGAAATCTGAAAAGACTCAATTACTTGCAACTAGAAACTAGTGAATGTTTGGACATGTCAAATCCACATAAATAGTTTCTATATCCGTTGAAGCACATCATGTTCATCATTTTCATGCAACATTTTTTGGATAATTTACCATTATTGCAATTGGCTACATGTTAATTTTTTGGACATACCCTTGAGGAAGGCAGAAGTGACATGTGGGAAAATAGAAAAAACTTCAAAAAGAGTGTCACAGCATCATGATAACATAACAGCATGACACAACTAAAATACAGTGGATGCCAGATCTCGTATCTGAACTCATATCTTTCTATGACACCTAAAAATTTACAGTAATGTGGATAAAAATAGACCTTACTAAATATGGTAATTAAATACATATATTTCCATATGACAATATTTTTTAAATTCTTATGCATGAATGTATTTCTGAACTGAAATGAAATTTTATTATTAATTGCTTAAAGACAATAGGCCTGCAAATATTGAAAGAAAAGTAGTTTTCTTACCAAAGCAAAAGAACTGTACTGCAAATTTAGATTGTATGAAAAAGATGAAGACATAAAACTCCTAAAGGAGAAATCAATACTATTGACACTGTAATAAATGGCATGGCAACATGATCCCATAAACAGACAAATTTCCA
Organism: Sinosuthora webbiana; assembly: GCA_013397395.1. NCBI lineage: Eukaryota > Metazoa > Chordata > Aves > Passeriformes > Sylviidae > Sinosuthora > Sinosuthora webbiana. The sequence continues at coordinate 13,994 of VXBN01017342.1, read as the reverse complement.
GCAACTTACTACCTAGGAAGTTTAGCAAATATCAATATTCTCCAAATCTGATTTTTCAAACAACATTTTCTTGTGATGAATGAGGCAGCTTTCGCTGAGTCTAAGAAAGTCTTATATTTAATAAAAGAGGAAGAAATATGAAAAGAGGCATAATAAAATAATATAGAAGTTAAATTACCTGGAGACACTGTGGTATATGCATCATAACATTGCCTTCTAGATACAGGAAAAGACAAGAGGAAACAGAAAGACCTTATAAGGAGTAAGTTTTTCAAAGTTATCAGCACTGAAGTTATACTTTCAATGAAAAACAATGAGTCTGAAGCAGACCAAATCAAGATTATTTTAATTATTAACAAGATGCTAATCTCATTTTTGAGAGATGAGTATGGAAGAAAGAAAAAAAATAATATGTTTCTGTGTATTGGACTAAATTTTTTGACCATTTTTCTGCAGCAAAATTTTCACTGATTTCAGCAATTGTTTCAATATGATGAGAATTGCAACCCTTCCTAATATCAAAGACAGTGACATAAGAAATGAAGAAAGCTGCAGCTTCAAGCAAATAGAGCACAAGAAGGGAGATATGAAGCATATGTAAGCCTTTCCACTTTCAAATTGCTGTTATCACTCCTTCTCTGGGACAGCTTGCTTGCTTGCTTTTTTCTAATCTGCTGTCTTCAGATGTAATTAGAATCTACTTTTGTTTAATTAAAAACATGTAAAAAGATACAGAGTAATTCAATATATTTAGTCTACATCTGCTTTCAGTAATTCCCAATTAAAGCAGTTTGATCTGATATCCAATTTTAAGCTTTACTTCTTCACTAGATATTGTGATTTACCCTTATTTTCATTCTTTGCTGTATTCTTCTGAAGTTGAAACATGAAAAACTAGTTTATCAGTCAAACTGAACATTTTATCAGCAGACATTTCTGCCAAAGCAAAAGCTTTTCAACCTCAGTTGAAACTTTACTTGGAAAAAAGTGCCATCATAACTCAACATTTGAAAGATGTTTTGATATGTTGCGTAAAGAAACAAAGCAGTTAAAAAAGGCTGCATACAATCCCTGTAACAATGAATCTGCTTAATTTCTTCCATTACCTTAGATTTCTTCTCTTGAATATGCATTTTCATAGGAGACTGTGACTCTCTGAAAATTTTACCAAAATCCCCCTTCACACCAACTATTCAAAAGGCATCTTTACTGTTCATGTCATCTGGAAGAGGAGTCAAATGTCCACCAAACTGACAGTATCATTACCCAGTTAACTGTGACTCAAAAGTGTAATTGCAAGAGGTCTATTAAACTCAGACTAACCAGGTATATCCCTACTTTTCCAACAATTACAGAAGGACTTCCAAGCATAGATGTCTCTCTTGAGATAATATTTCCTGTTTGGTTTCCCTAAAAGCTAACCCTAAACAAAACTAACAGAGCAATGGCATCCCAGTAGAGTAATCGAGTGAAAAATCTCATGTTTTCCCATAATGATACTAGCTGGGAGCCATGCTAGAGCACTGCTATCTTTTAAGTCTTCTTTTTTCAAGATCAATATTGCTGTTTTTCAACAATTAATTACTTTTAATTATCAGAGAAGGAAAAAAGCTGGTTCCAATTCAACAGTAGAAGTCCCCTTTTAGTCTCTCTTTTCAAGGCTAAACAGGCCCAGCTCCCTCAGCCTTTCCTTACAGGAGAGAGGCTCCTGTGCCTTACTGATCTTTGTCACCATCCACTGGACCCGCTCCAGGAGTTCCACATCTCTTGTCCCGAGGAGCACAGATCTGGACACGGCATTCCTGATGCAGCCTCACTACTGCTGGTCCTACTGGAAGTGCCCATAAAAGGTATCAGTTACTGTGGAATATAATCATGAAGAGGTGATCTGAATTCAGTGAAATGGTGGGTGTGAAGACTGATTAGCACTGTCCTCTATGGCAAAATTAGAAGCTATCTGGCCTGACTTACCTACACAGATTCATTCTGATGGAAGATAACTTAGGCACTATTTTATGCTAGTCAAGTGCCCTGATTTTCTTTTATAGCTTGATTAGTAGTTAGTCAATTAGTCAATTAATTAGTAATTAGTCAATTAAATTATTAATAATTTAAAAACTCTTAAAAATTTTACTGTCTCATGTTTACAATAGACAGGTAAAGAAATTTTATGTATGAAATATGTAAACTTTCAAAGATTATAATTTTGGTAGTTTACAGGGAGGAGAGTACTGACACTGTTTCAAATACTAGCTATTGAAACCCTGTTGTACAAATGCTGCTAATCAGCCACTAAATTCTTAGGGAGTTTCACCAGTGACTCAGGAAGTTCAGCATCATGTCCAAGGACCATGTGCACAAATGTAGAATTCTGCGTTGCATCCATGACCTGTAATCTCTGGCTGTTTTTTGTATTCTTTGTGTGCTAACTTCATTGATATCTGTCAGTGATCATACTTGTCTTGAAGTCCAGTTAAAGATTGACGATGTTAAATAGTAACAGAGATTTTGGTATTTTTATTTCATATAATTCTCTCCCATTAAAAGATAAAGAAGTGTTTCAAGTTTTACTTTCTTTCTTTAAGATGACTTAATTGGAAATAAAGCATAGAAACATACAATTCTACATTATGACCAGTAATGCCTGATAAATCTGGTAATATAAATGTCTAACTTCCATAAATAGTTGAAAAACCTCTTCAGTTCTAACAAGACATTAAAATGAGAGAAAATTGATAAAAAAGTTACTATTATAGAAAATATAATAAAAATAATATGTTGTGCCTAATGTTGGTAAAGTCTTCCTGTCTCACAAGCAAGTTGACAAAATATATTCTGTCTCAGTAATAAGGTCAGAAAAAATAGATATCTCTGATTTGCTGTCAACATTACAACTGTAGACAATAAACTGCTGAACAGCCAGGAATATAATATTTGAATCTTTATGTTTCATGTAAGCAAATTCTGCAACACTATGTTCCTGGCATAAAACTGTTTGTAGCAATAGTAAGTACGTGGCAGTACCTCAAATTCTAATAATGTCCAAGTCAGAAAATAATTTTGCAGAACATTACAATAAAGAATGAAGTCAATACATACTGTAAAATATTTGTCAAAAAGGTACCTGATGTCCTGCTTGACTTCAACTCACAGGGTGTCACTGTGCTGAGCCCTTTTGGGTGGTGCCCCAGCCAGACTGAGGACACCATGGAAGTACAGGCTGTGGACACTGAATGCCATTTTTCACATCACTAGAAAATGGCAGCTGGCTTTGAACTGGGCTTGAGTGCAACTTATCCTCAGTAAGTTCTCCAAGGAGAACAAGCTGTGTGGTGCAGTTGACATGCTGGAGGGAAGGGGTGCCATCCAGAGGGACCTGGGCAGTCTTAAGAGGTGAACCCATGGGGTCGCCTAATTGGGGCTTTCGAGTAGATGAAGGGAGGCTACAACAAAGCTGGAGAGGGTCTTTTTGCAAGGGCATGTAGTGATAGAGTGAGGTGAAATATCTTTAAATTGAAAGAGGGTAGTTTAGACTAGATATTAGGAAGAAATTCTTTACAGTGAGGTTAGTGAGATACTGGAACAGGTTGTTCAGAGATGTTGTGTATGCCCCATTCCTGGATGAGTCCAAAGTTAAGTTGAATGGGACTTAGAACAACTTGCTCTAGCTGAAGGTGTCCCTTCCCATGACAAATAGGTTGGAGCTAGATGATCCTTAAGGTCTCTTCCAAGCTAAAACTTTCTGTGATTCTATGATAAGTTCAATCTCAACTTGCACTGAGTGCCTGTTATTTTCACTCTAGACTTAAGGGCAACTGCTCAATAAATACACATGTAAATTTTCTCTAGCATGATGCGGTCATCATGTTATGTATTGCTCAGTAAATAAGTGGTTGTTTGATAGTAAGTTTAATCATCTGCTCTTGATGTCTTTGATTGAAATAGTCCATCAGTAAGTCAGTGTGAAAAAAAGTCAAATTATTTTGTCCATCCTTGATGGAATTCTGGAAGCTGAGAATTTTAGGCTTTCTGTGCCAAAAGGCACTGACCCTCAAGCAAGCACTACATTTGACCTGAGCCCATGGAGCAGGCTTCTGAAATTGAGTCATAGCACTGGGATTGTAGGTGTGTAGTTTAAATTGTATTGCGGGAAAAACTTAGACTTTTCACAGGGTGAAAAACTTAGAGTTTAAGATTTTAGTATATAGTAATATACATATTATATAAATTGGAGGATGGAGACTTTAAGGCATTGGCTAAGTCCCTCTTCTTCACCTTCTTCTTCATGGTTTTGGGTGCTTTTTTCTAATTGGGTGAAAAAGGTCCGCAATGCGGTCAGTTATTGGGCTGAAAGTGTAAATAGGTGTCCTCTCATTATTGGATAGTTTATGCTTAAGAAGACTTTGGAAAGAGTTAGAGGCATCCATTTTCCACCTTGTTAACTGGAGCTCATAACTTGTGAGAATGTACTTTAGATAAGAATTATTAAATATCTGAGTCCGAATACAAAAAACTGTCTCCCATGCAATAATCCCAGCTCTAACAGGAAGAAAAGATAAAAACCCCACACATCCTAGTGTAACTGATTCATATAATAGTCGAAAACACTGAAGTATGTCTGAATTTATTTACCTTAAGAAGTGGAGCATATAGTCAAAGAATAGTGACTCATACAACTTTCCCCATCTCTATTTCCCTATTCCAATGCAGTTTCTTTACTGGCTTTAATAAAATGCACCTGCACTCCTTCTTTCAATAACCTTTCTTTCAATCATGCTTTCTTTCAATTGCCCTTTCTTTCAATAACTTGAATACTTACTTTTTTTCAAATTTTAGAACATTTTCAGATTTTATCATCTCCCTCTGGGCTTTTCAGAAACAATAATGGATTTTTATACCTGAGTATAGTTTTTCTCCAAATCAACTGTTTTTTTTTTAAATCCTATATTTAAAAAAAAAAAAAAAAAAAAAAAAAAAGGAATTTGAGGTCTAAGAGGATACCACATAACAAAAAAATAAAACCGAAAGGAAAGTGATTAATAACTCCAGTATATTATACTATATACCTAAATTTTATCCTTTCATTGAAAGAGAATCAAGTAATTATATCACAGCTCTGTAGTTCTGTTAACACTTTCTTTTCTATCTAGACCTTTGCAATGTCTACCATACAGTTTTCCAACTCCCATTAATTTGAATTACTACTGCACAATTCTTACTGGGTTTATAATGTTAATATTGATGAGTTTAGTTTTATTTGTTAAATGCACAAATAACACTTCATTTCTATAAGAATGGCAAAATCCCCCTAAAAGGACTAGGAAGGGAATATTAATAATAATCTTGAAGCACACTTTACCATACCTAATGACCTCAGGTATCTCAGTCTGTGATGTGAATGAAAAATTATGAAAACCTGTCTACTCATTATATTACAAAATATCACATTAGGCACCAACTTACATTCATTGATTGCTCAGAGTCATAATTTTTAAAGCAGTGGTTTTTGTTACAATTTTAAGGTTTTTTACATATTCTATCAATCTATACTGAATTCAGTATGTTGTTTGGATATTGGCAAGTTTATCAAAATTATCTATAGCTTGCAGGCATCTGTGTTCTTTCATCAGCAGATTGGGTCTCTAGTGACCAAAGACTCTTTTGGCAGCTAAAAGAAAGAAATTCTCTGGTGTACTATGGTTGTTTTTAAATAAGAGAAACACAGCTAGCCTTTGGCATGTTCTAAACAGGTCACAAAAGTACAAATGTCTCCTGACCAGCTTTCCAATTAGACTTCAACCTGAACACACAGCCATATGAACCAGATTTGCTAAATAAAACCAACACATCACCATGTAGGTGGCTTGTGACAGACAATATGCACCTGCTCATACTAATCAGGGCTCTCTTTTCTTCCCACAAACATGCGATAAATCTGTCCCTACTCATCATTCACAGTGTGTCCATGAATGAAAAACAAAAAGATAAACCTTCAGCTGATTACTTCTTACTTTCAGCAAAAATCTATCTTTTTTTAAGCTTATAAAGTAAAAAAAAAAAAAAAAAAAGCTTTTGAAAAAGAAAAGACATTGTTTTAAAATTTAACTCTGAGAATCTGGAATCTGCTTGGACCAGCAGAACAACTATATTATATCACTATTAACATGGTATGTTGGTATTTTGGTACGTTCACTTTTCACACTTTCATATCCCTTATTAAATAAGCAATTTAATATCTTCTGGACACTCAATTTACACTAAATATTTAGTTCAAGTATGAGAACATTGCAAGGTAAAGGCTGACTACAGAAGGTATTTTGAATTGAACTGTGGAGATATCTAATTGTTGAAGTTTCTCACCTTCTTAAAAAAAGACCAAAGTAAATCCAACTAATTTTCAGATTTCTGGATGATTTGATTGAAGATCTTTGTTCTTCGTATCAGCTCTTTCTCTCCGTTCTTTTCCACTGTTAATATTTTCTGCTAGCTTATATGAATATATGGGGTTTTCCCTATTCCCACACATCTGCATCTTCAAACTTCATACTTCATATGTAGCCTACCATTTTACAGTATGACAGTCTCTCCTGACTGTCCATTTTTTTTGGTACCTTTCTAGATTACAGCTAAGCCCAGTATTATGTAATTTTTTTCTTTTTTCATCTGGACTTGAATCACAGAATCAGTAAAGTTGGAAGGGACCAACCAGTAAGATTGGAGGTCATAAAATCCAACCTCAAGTAGGGTCCCCTAGATCATTTTACTCAGAATTGTGTCTGGACAGTTTTTAAATAGAAACAGTCTCCTTCTCCAGAGAAGGAGACTCCACGGCCTCCTTAGGCAGCCTGTTTCAGTAGTTTGTTATCTATATACCAAGATGAATTTCAAATCCTGAATGTCTTAGTACAACCAGTGATTTTTTTTTTTTAAATGACAGCTGGAAAACATTGGAGAACTGCTAATAATTAGCATAAATACACATATATTTTACTTTAAGCTACCTCTTAGTTTTATTCTCTGTCTTTTCAATTGTTCAGGTAATTATATCAGCTGAAGTATATTACAGGCAGTTTGTAGCACCTTCTGTGACCTTTGATTTTGTAAAAGGCTTTTGAGGTTTGGTGTTATCTCTGATGGTCCTCAGTTGTGCCTAAATTAATATCAGATAGTCATGGCTTGGTTTATTAGAAAAATATTAACAGTAAGATTGAGTCCTAGAAGTTTATTTCAAAGCATGCTGTGATTTATTGAAGATATTGTCTAACTTAAGGAGAGAGACATGCCCTTATAACCTCTTTATATAATTTTCTTTTTGCAGTCAGTGCTGATGGATCAGCAGGACATGACAGCAAAGGCAGTTATTTGCCTCAGCTGCCTACAGTTTTGTTCTTTCTTTACCACAGTGATGGCATGTTCTACCGTAGGCCTTTTTCTTTTATTCTCCAATTCTCTAAAAATACCTTTAATTCACGTCAACACTTTAAATTGGGCAATATTCTCCTTAAATCAATTGTCAATAAATAAATAATAATCAATTGTCAATAAATAATTTATATAGCAGCATTAGCAATATTTTCAATGCTACATACATTCTGAGAGGTAATATGCAGTTTTCCATATATTAGTTTTCATTTAAATTTTTCAGTTACAACTTGAACAACTATTAATTGAGGTGCAAGTTAAACTGACACAACTCACAGTAAAATTGAGTGTTTGTCTAGGTAGAGTTCCTCTATGTGCAAATAATTAAGGCACAAACTGAGAGTACAGTAGGACTGGATTCACTATATTTTCTCTCTGTTAAATTCCTAGTACCCAAATTTCTCAGACAACATATTGTACAGTATTTGGAAGGTATTTAATTATTTTCTTCCCTCTAGGCTGTTTTTAATTTAAATATTTATTTTAAATATTCAGCAAGCTAGTGAAAGAAAATGTAAATTATGCTAATATCACACACCCTTTTTTTTTTCTAAGACTTGATTTTTGAGTTTATTCCCTACCTCAAAAGCTTAAATGGGAGGTTCTACCCCCAAAGCTTCTAAAAAAGCTTTAAATGGCTGTTCTACATCTGTCATCTGACGGACACTTATCAGAGGCAACTCTCTTACATGTGTACAGAATTTTTAACTGGGATATCAGACCTTCACATAGGGAGGTGAGCTGTATCAGCACACACCATCCAGACTATCCACTGCATATGGAAATGCTGGGCTTATTATGAATGCATGACACAGTCATTCTGCCATTAGTGAGTCTGATGTTTCTCAAAAGTGCCAGATGTCCAACACATTCCCAAAGGACTGCACACATGCACAGCCCAGTTGTAAAAAGTATGAGAGGCAACTTCAATATTTCCTTAAGTATTTCCTTCGATGTACTTGCCTTAAAATCTGTTTCATCTTTTAAACAGAGAACTTATTTGGCAGTGTCTGCTGCAATGCAAGTTTAAACACTTCATACAACGTGACTCAGTGTCAGCAGGAAAATCTGTGAAAACCACCCATCTAGAAATCAAAGGGACTCATGACAATTTTGATATCCATGCAAGCATAGTAAAGAACTGTATCAGGGACTTCTGCGGCCTAGGACATTTCTCTACATATTTAACTGATATAAAAGGTTTGTTAACTGTGCCATTCTTTTTAAACATGAAAAGATATTACAAAGGAAATTATGTGATGCATTGAAACAGAATCTGTTAATAGCATGTGATTTACTAAACACACTTTTTTTTCCTAACATATATTCCGAAAACAGTGTATAGATCTATATAACAGAGAGTTTTTGGCAGGAAATTATACTCACTGGAAGTCTGAGACATACATACAGAATTTCTTGTAACTAATGAAAAAATCTTCCACAATCTCAGGGAAATCCTGTGGTTGTTCTGTAATAAAATGCTGGACCCTGGAGCTGCCTTCTCTATATACAGTTGTTTCATAGGTAGCCTGTAGATGGAGAGTACAGATTCGCCTCAGCAACAAAAGAAATACCTTTTTATTGCACTTACACATGCAATATTTCATGTGTCCTAAAAAGTGTGCTCCATTATTTCTGAGACTGCCCTTGGGCTGTAATGCAAGTGGCAAACCAGGCAAGTCTTCTGTGTATTTCAGAGCTTGACATCCTCTATAGGCATTGGGAACCTGGGCACAGTGCTATTCTGCAAGATCATGATTAATATATGCTTTAACTCACAAGTGGTTGCAGGAATAAATTTTTTTGAGATTTCAAAATAGTCCCGACCCTCAGTTTTGAAAGCCCTACTTAAATTTCTACATCTTTAAAGATTTCTGCTTCTTTACAGAATCTTATGTTTCCATGTAATTTTTTTCCTCATGTTATGAAATTACATGGCAATTTCCCAAATCACAGATCAGAGCACAAACTCAGTAGAGCAAAACTATACTAATATTTGAAGAAAACACAAAGCTAAAGAGACGTGAAGTAAATTAAGCTAAGTAATAAATTATAATAACTGGTTTCTTGTTTCCTGAGAAAAACCATCCAATATTTCAAATTACAATAATTTTCTATACAGCTGTTCCCACTACAGTTTATATAACTGATAGCTAATCGTATCGATGGACCTTGGCTGAATATAATTACCTCAGCTAAATAACATTCTGATTAAATTAATCATAACCTTTCTATTTTACAACACTCTAGCATCAGAAAAGCATCACTCTAGCATCAGAAAAGCATCACATTTTTAATTAATACATTTTATTGCTTCTCTTTACAAACGATGAATTATGTCACAATTGAATTTTAGCTCTTCAGTTAGTATTATACAAAGTATTGATTATGCAGCAAATTCAGATAACTCAGCACCTACTTATGAAATAAAATTATATACCAATTTCTTTGTGAAGGTTTCACATCCTTCCCTAAGACAATAAATGCTCATGCTACATAAACCAGAGAAATGAGAAATGAATCACTGGATTTTACATAGCTTTAGGACCAAAGATCCTGAGGTACTTGAAAGTTGAAAGCAGAAACTCTCACAGCCACAGTGCGGCACATCATTTTGACAGTTCAAACATAACAGACACATTCAATTTTCTTCAGGCTCTTGAACCAAAATGAAGAGAAATACAGTGGTCTATAGGCATTCATTTGCACATGAAGGACAAAAATAAAGATGGACCACGAAACTGAGATTGAACTTCTGTCCTTAATCTGAGCCTTGAGCTACAGATGGAGTGTGTTGTCCCTTGAGAATCCCAGGGTTCCTTCTGTTCCTTAACCATAGACTTCACCTGTGGTGCCTGAGGGTGTCTCCCCCTGCCTCCAGCTGCTGTGGGAGGCAGCTTTCTGTCTCCCAGCTGCCAGCACTGGGCATTTGACTTGAATGCTCTTGAGCATCAAAAATGGTGTGCGGGTTTGTATGTGGCCAACGGAGTCAAGTTTTATCAGTTAGCAGAAGTTTGTCAATATATGTATAATAAATTTTCCAGGAACCTCTTCATGGAGGTTCTGGTCTTTTTTTCCTTGATTTAATTATGTTCTGAACTATAAATTCATCTCATTAATCTGAGCCTCTACTGAAGCATTAAAGAGCACATAGGAGTTTTGTCCCAGTAAGTAGTTCCTTATGCCATCGGAGCTGCCTGGAAGAGAGAGGAAGTTGGGCATCTGTGATACTGTTTTCAGGGCAGTCAAACATGTCCAAATTTTATGTGCTATCAAAACCAGTAGATCTCTGTTTCTGACACTGAAGTTCTGAAAATATTATTTTTTTTATTTCAGAGAATGAATTGTGTAGCTTTAGATGAAAACTTTGCTTCCTCTGTATTCCTTAGCAAGGAGGTAACAAAGAAGAAAGAGATTGGTCTCGCTGTCAGAAAACCTGCATTTCATACATAGAGCAATCCTGTGCACAGATAAGTCCAGCACATTTGTCTTTTCTTTTTTTTTTTCCTTGCTCTCCAGCTCCAGGGAAATACTGTCAAGTTCACAAGAGTTAAATGGCCACCAAACCATAATGTGGCTTATCAATCTCAGTGACAGCCCTGCAAGGGATCAAGATTTCATGCTTGGTGCCACATCTTCAAAACCAATGAGCATGTCTGAAGAGACAGATTTAGATCCAAGTCAGGAGAGAACTGAAATTCCTTTATGGATGTACATGAACCACACTTCACATAATGGAAGAAAACCCTATATACACATTATAGGGTTTTCTTCCATTACATTTCATTAGAATCATATAACTACAAATAAATATTTTAGAATGAGAGATTTTAAATTATTATCTTACACTCTCACAGATACTTTAAGGTAAGTTCACATTCTTTTTGCTTGTCTTTTGAATTAATTGCTACGTAACATTCAAAACCAAGTTTATGCTAGAAAAAAAAGAAGCAAAATAATCACAAGTACCTTCAATAGGCACATATCTCTTAAAAGCCAATATACAATTTAAAAGATTTTATTTAAGATTTTATTTTTTCTTTCATTACAATTTTTATTTTTTGTCTATTTTCATAAATACATTGTATGTGTTTCTACATATATATGTATGCAAGTATTTGCATATATATGTACTTTCACAGAATCACAGAATTAGTCAGCTTGGAAAGAACCACAGCGGCTTGTCTGTTCCAAACTTCCCTGCTCATGCAGCATCATCTCAGAGCACATGGCACAGGATTGCATCCTGAAGGTTTTTGAATATTTCCAGTGAGGGAGATTCTAAAGCCTCTCTGGGAAATCTGTTCCAGTGCATGGTCACTGCACAGAAAGAAGTTCTTCCTCATGTTCAGGTGGAACTTCTTGTGCATCAGTTTTTGCCCATTGCCTCTTGCCCTGTTGCTTGGCAACACTGAGAAGAGCCTGAATCCATCCTCCTGACATTCTCCCTCCAGATACTGATAGACGTTGATGAGATCCCCTCTCCACCACCTCAAGACAGAACAGGCCCAGCTCCCTCAGCCTGTCCTTATAAGAGAGATTCTCCAAACCCTTGGACAACTTAGTAGCTCTTTGATGGACCTGGTCCAGGAGCTCCATGTCTCTCTTTTTCACTGAGGAGCACAGAACTGGACACAACAGCCCAGATGTGGCACACCACAGCTGAGTAGAGGGGCAGGATTACCTGCCTCAACCTGCTTTGATCCTCTTGGCCACACAAGGGACCCCCAGGTCCTTCTCCACAGAGCTGCTTCCCAGCAGGTCCCCCCCAGCCTGTGCCAGTCCATGTGGTTGGTCCTCTCCAGGTGCAGAACCCTGCATTTGCCTTTGTTGATTTTCAGACAGTTTTTCTCTGTGACCTCTCTAACCTATCAAGGTACCTCTGAAGGATTGCACACCCCCCTGGGGTATTGGCCTCTCCTCCCAACTTTGTATCATCAGTGGGCTTGCTGAGTAGGCATCTGTCCCTTCATCCAAGACATTGATGAGACATTTCCATTGTAAATTAGGAATTCCCTTGATAACTTGGAATGAAATGCAGGTTAGCTTCAGCTGATGGAAATCTCCAGTGTAAACTCCCCTTCTTGTAATTCAGGAAAGATTAAAAATATTCACAACAGCAGAAGAATGAGTGTAGTGTTAAGATACATATTTAAAATTAAAGATTTATGCTAGGGGGCTATAATTTTTTATATGAAGACTTCATATATAGGTTGTATTTTTAAGCCTATGATAGTTTGAAAAACAGGTTTGATCACTTTTATAACAATCTAGTACATTATTTTTTTAGCCTTACAGTATCTCAGTGTATAAAACTGAAAGAAAATGCTTTTTCTTGCTCAAGCAGTCTTTTGTTCTTTGGCTAACTGTCACAAAAATGTTGCTTCTGTTTTCACCCAGTTCAAGAGAAACCATTTCATAAGAAAACAATTAATTCCATAAATTATGGGATATGGAATAATAAATCTTAGAATAAATCATAGAATATCCTGAGTTGAAAGAGACCCATAAGGATAATCAAGTCCAAATCTCAGCTTCTCACCAGGCTATCTAAAACTAAACCACATGATTAAGTGCATCATCCAGATGCTCCTCAAACACTGAATTTCTTGTTCAGCATGTAATTCTTTAAACATTTTAAGTTTGGTCAAATATCCTGGATTATCTGGTCCTGCCTCCATTTTGTTCTGTTTAAAACTTCCCCAAGATTTAAAAATTAAGCTTTAGTATGTATTTTCTATGTGAACTGTACATAAAGTACCAAGTCATTAAGCAATTAAATCTAAATTAAACTGCTACATATGATGGTTGTATGAAATTTTCTTTGTACAAGTAGGTAGCTGTAGCAATCAAGGTCTCCAAGAAATTATGTGCTGCTATAAGAATTAAAATTCACTCATGCATCTGACTGATGTGGGCAGAAGACTGCTGTTTGGCTAAAAGTATCCAAGGATATAGTTCTGCCTTCAGACATAATCTGCTGTACTTAAATGTAGGAAGGGGGATTTCTGCTCTGCCTTTCATTTGCCTGTTGCCTGCATGTACGCAGGCAGTGACGACCTGGTTTGGTAGGAGACCACAGCGAACTTACAACCTGGCTGGACAAACCACTCCTCACACCAATATGATGAATGGTGGAATGCATTTATTTCCTGTGGGTGCCCCTTTATATAACCTAGGGGTGCCCACGTCACTTCCTTGGTGCTACCTAACTGAGCACCCTTATGGAGAGGAGGGGCCCTATCCCCTCGTACAGCGCGAGATCTTCCGGCCGGTGTTTTGGCTGACTACATTTGCCACATCTTTTTGCAAACACTTGAGACTGCTTTTTTTGCTCTTTTACAATAAGTTGAATGCAGGGAAGCAAACAAGAAATCCCAGGAGGTGCGGAAATGAGCCAGCCAGCATCTGTCAGAGATCCACATTTAGTTTACATAAGGCATAATGAGAAACCACATAAATGAATGAAATAGAAAGAAATTCCAACACAGCCATCATAGGAAAAACAAAGAAACATAACTGGTACAGTAAGAATATATCTTGGTTTAGATAAATCTGTCTTGGTTTAGATA
>VXBN01017340.1:527285-608532 GCA_013397395.1 Sinosuthora webbiana | reverse complement strand
AGATGGATGAGAGGAGACCTCATTAATGAGTATAATTATCTGAAGGGGGGTGCCTGGAGCATGGGACAGGCTCATGTTGGTGGTGCCAGCCACAAGGACAAGAGGAACAGGCAGAAGCTGATGCCCAGGGTGTTCCACCTGGACATGAGGAAGAATTTCTTGGGAGCACGCGAACAGATTGCCCAGAGAGGGTGTGGAGTGTCCCTCACAGAAGATATTCCAGAACTGGATGCAGCCCTGTCCCAGGTGCTCTGGGATGACCCTGCCAGGGCAGGGAGGCTGGGCCAAATCCCCCACTGTGCTCCTTTCCAATGTGAACCACCCTGTGACTCTGAAAGCAATGGGGGCACAGGCCAGGCTGCAGCTCCCCCTCCCAAAGCCCATCTGTGCCCCTTTGCAAATGAATTCAGAGTGTGAGGTGGGGGCTGTGGCCCTGTGCTGCTCTGAGCACGGTGTGTGTCAGGACAAACACGGCCCTCAGCTGGGGGACTGTCCTGCCAGCCCTGCACCGCTGCCCTCAGCTTCACAACACAACCTGTTCATCCCTCTCCTTACAGGACGAAAACAAACACAGGGGGGAAAAACAACATCCTTTCTTGCTGGAACTGGAGGAATTTTAAAGAGCTCCAGGAAAAGGGAGTTCAAGGAGTTGGGCAGGGAGCGTGAGCAGAGGGGAAGAGATGGCCAGGAGGCTGAATGCATTAACATGGAGCAGACTTGTGGAAAAAACAGCGGTTCGGTAAAATTCAAAATGTGTATGCAAGGGCTGCAGAGAGGTCTGTGTGTGCACAGAGTGTGTCAGGGATGACATCAGAGACAGCCCTGCAGGGCCGTGAACTCCTGAGCAGGCGCTGCTGGTGGTGCTGCAGGAACATTTTGAGTAGTTACTGTTGAACACTGGAGGGGTGAAAATCGGCAGCTCCTATTGATGTTTACTCCTGGTTCTTTTTTCTCCTCTCTATTATTTTCACAGCTCTTTTTCCCCTTCGGGCTGCGCCTTTCTTTCATTAAAATGCTTTTCTTCCAAGAACAGCTCTCTGTGAGAAGGATTCTGCAGTGCTAAAGCTCATTTTTACTTCAGAATTTGTTGTTGTTTTTGCTGCTTCCAATGTACCTCACCTCCAGCCTTGCCTCACTGCCGTGTTTGTAGTGAACTTTGCAGGCCAGGCTGCAGCTTGTCTGTTCCCAGAGCATTCTGCAGACACTGGGATGAGATTAGATGTGTGCATATGATTCATGCCCAAATGAGGTGGTAGGTAGATTGGAGCAGCTACCCTGAAGTCAAATGGCCTCTGGTGTGGTGATGTCCTTCAAAGATCCCCGGGCTGCTCTTCCAGCCCAGGCACCCAAACAAGTCCATTCCATCAGCAAGAAGTGTGGGAGAAAGGAGGTTTCCAAGCGTTGAAGAGCACAAGTGTCTGCTTTCTTCAGGCTTTAATGAAGTCTGGATAAAATAAACTGCTTTTTATTGAAGAATTCACTTTTCAGGACAATGTTTTACAGAGCCCAAGACAGCCTAATAAACTGAGATTTTTATTTTTTTTTTTTTTATTTTTTTTTTTGCCAGTTTACTTTCTTTTCCATTGACATTCCTCTTATTCTTGCCACTCACATCCATGGAAATTCAAAATACGGAAGACCTTTGATGGTAAAATATATTTTTAATTTTGCCTGGGTGAGGTCGTAAATTATTCACGGGGGCTTGTTTCTTCTCCTGATTTTACAACACAACAGCTTTAAATATGCAGAGACTTGTAATGAGAACTGATATTGGAGGGGAGAGCTAAATGCCCCGGCAGCCCTGAGCACGGTGAGCGATGGTGGGGAGAAAAAAGAAGATTTATCTTGGCAATGGCAGTCCCAGGGAAAACGTAGCAGGAGCTGGGCATGCATTATGCACGGAGGACACGCTCTAATCACGGTCTGTGGGCTAAACAAGAGCTCTGGGACACAAAAGCAGACGTGTCCTGGCACACTGGCTCTCCCAGGACCTGGTGTCTCCTTAGCAGAGCTCTGTAGTCCTGGTTCCGTGCCTGAGGTGTTTTGGTTTTCTGAAATTCTTTTCCCAGGGAATTTTCTGTAAACAGGAGAAATGTTTTTGTAACTGTAACTTTGTTATTCATTCCTTTTCCTAGGAGGGACTTCTTCTTGATGTCCCTCTGGTCTGACCAATGTGAGTGAAGAGGTTTTGCCTTTGTGTCACCAATCAGATTGGTCTGTGTAAAACAGTATAAAAGGGAGACACATCCCAGAAATAAAGGCGTCATTTTCAGCCTTCTGAATCTCAGAGTCTGTGTTGTTGTGGTGTAAAACAGCGTCAGAGCTCCGAGCACTTCTGCCCCGTGTTAGGGCTCTCTGGTGCCTGAGGGGGTGGCAGACAAGTGACAAACATGTACGGAATGGTCTGGCTTTGAAAGGCCAGCTGCTGCACAGGAGGGCAGGACAGGGATCAGCAGCACCTGAGCACAGCAATTTTCACACCTGGCCACAACAGGAACAGCTCTGGTGCCTTCCAGCCTACAGAGCAGCCAGGTCCTCTGAGAGCCCAGTACAACCCAGCTCTGCTCCAGTCTGGTTCTCACAATGGCACTGGAGCACGGTCACTTCGAGGCCATCCGTGCTCTGGGATGGAGCACGCAGAGCTGAGAGCCAATTTTCAGGAAAATCCCTCAAGGAAAAACAACTTTGAACATATCATTTACTTAATAAAGGAGAAATTAAGACTTAATAATGCAGCAAAATTCTGTTAACCTCTCTTGATCCAAGAGCTGCTTTCCCATGTGACCTCTCCATGGGGATGCTGTGCTTTTGCAGCTCTGCACAGAGCAGAAAATAACAGCAAAAAACACAAAATAGGTTTCCAGCAGCAGTGTCCCTGTTCAGCACCCCTCAATCCTCTGGTCCTTCAGGAAAAAGCATCATCACTCATGGAATTTTACTTGTCTGTTTTCTTCCTTTGGAGGAAAAAAATGTCAGCTTTTGTGGGGAAATCACTGATCCCCACTGCCCCAGAGCACGGATTTCTCTTCTCTGCTGTGTTTCTTAGTGCCTGGTTCGTGTTGTGGAGGGAGCAAATCCAACAGGAGACCTGCTGGTGATCTGACACCAGTGCTGCTGCCTGGTGTGATTCCACCCAGGATTCCTGCCTGCCCTCTGGCCAAGGCATTCCAGCCTCAGCATTCCTCTAGTGAAAACAAACTAGGCTGGAATGAAAAAAGTCCTGATTTTTGTGTTTTGGCTGTTAATATGAGGCATGATATTTTTCCAGGGAAAGTTGGTGGTTTTTTCCCCCAGTTATTGGTGCAAGTGGTGTCTGTGAATCACTACTAAGGGGAGAATTATCCCAGATCTTCCTTCTCCTGCCACAGCCTTACGAAATGGTGGCGAAGCACCATTTCTCATTTCTCTCTCCTTGCAGTTAAATGCTTCTGTCACGTAAAAGATCCAGAACTTCTGGCTCAAAATACACTGATCCAGTCTCTTCAGGGGCAAATGAGTTGACTCATGAAAACTGACAAAAGTTCCTTCAAATCCCCCTGAAAAACACAAAGAGATGGAACTTGAAAATGCATTGAGAGCGGTCAGTGCAGTGAGCACTGTTCCTCACACAGACATTTTATTACCTGTGCCTTGCTGGCTGTTTGTTGTATTCCCCTGTTGTGTCCCATCAGATCCAGGGGGTTAAATCCTCTGGAGGATGGATTGGCTTTGTTTGTGTGGACAGAACCTGATGTGGCAGAGCCCTGATCCCTGCCAAGGTCTCCTCACGAGCTCAGCACACAAAAATAGTAATGATGATAAAGGAAATCAAAGCTGGTCATTTTCCAGGGAAAGCATTTTTTTTGTGAGAGGTAACAATGACGACATTGTTACTACCACAGCTTTGATTGTGGTGGAAGGCCAGTCTGTTATTTTTAACAAAATATTAAAGACAAAGTTTTACACGCCTAACATCTCCACTTAGGTCCTGCAAAGCTAATTAAAAGATTTCAACTGATCAATTTTTTTTTGATGAAAAGTTTCTTCTTTCCACAAATAAAAAAAAAAAGAAAAAAAAAAAGTCCATTTTTCATCTCAAAGCCAAAGGCTGAATACTCAACACAACTATTGCTTGAAAAACTGAAATCTAATAAAAACTTGTTTTTCAGCCAGAATATTTTTGGTTTGTTTTCAGGCATTTGGCTTTCAGATAAAAGCTGGAAAATTTCCAGGGAAAGTGAGGGGGAGGGCTAACTGGGATTTTGGGTTATTTTTTTTTTTTTTTTCATATCTTCAATAAAATAAATAATTTGGATAAATCAAACTATTTCAGCTAATAAGAATTCTAAAGAAAAACAACTCCTTGTTCTCTTAAAAAAAATATGCAAAGATGCTGAAGAGCGAAATATTTTTTGGCCTTGAAAGTGGTGGTACATATTTTTTGGACCGTGCTATCTCTGCCAGAGGCAGTGTATCCATCAGTGGCTCATCTATCAAATCAGAACAAGCACCATTCTTCTCATTAAGAGAGTTATGTAGAAATGGCACATTCCTCCCCTACTTGTGTCTTCTCTTCATTAAAACCCAAGTTTCACGTGCTAAGGGTGCGGGATGGCATTCCACCTTTTCAGACCTCTGACAGTGGCAGCCTCACGTTAAGAATGAACTGGATTTTAACGTGCCTCACCCAGCAAAAATTGAAGTATTATGTAAATATTCCTTTTTCAGACGTGTTTTGTTACATTCAGGTCTCTGCTGGCGTTTATCAGTTCTTAACTCCTCCACTCCCAGATTCTCTGTGGTTACCATTTCAAAATCACCTGCTTTTGTCCCTTATCTTCTATGGCATTTTCACTCTCTACTTATATTCCTTGAATGAGAGACTCTGAGAGAGGAAAGGGTGGTTAGTTCAAATTAACTTTCTTGTTTGCTCTCTCCTCTGATTAATTCTCTTTACTCCTCCCCTTTCCCCTCCCCTTTTGAAGGCCACTGGAAGCTGAAGAGGCCCAACTAACATTTGTTTGTGCACTGTACCTACTCACAGACTGTGTTCTGTTTGCAATCATCACCTATTCCCTCTAGAAATCAGGTCAGACAGAGGCTTGCCTAAAATAGGGTTTTCTCCTGTCAGGTGTGCATCATTCTAGAGGCACTGCCGACAGAGAGAATGTTCCTCCAGTGGGACAGATGGGCTGAGTCCTCTCCAGCAGCTGTGGCAAAGCTCTGCTGCCTGAAAAATGTCCAGAATGTTGACTACTCAATTTGGTGGAGCTGCTTTACTTGTCTGGTGGACTTGGCCTTGCTGTCTGAAGAGAGGAGGAGGCCTGTGTGTATCCCCGTGGGGTCCTGTTGAGGAAGGGTGTCGCCCTGATTTTCAGCCTTCTGATTTGTTTTCGTATTTCTACTGAAGTTTTTCATGAATTTTAAGATAAATAAAGACTGATGTTTTGTAAATACACTTTCCTTCCGGGGGGAAAGACAAATTGATAGACTTCCGAGTTGACCACTGGGGTCAGAGAGGTGTTCCTCTCGTCCCCCAATCCCTGAACAATTTCCAAATCCTATATAAACCCCAAATCATAATAAACGTTCTCTTTCACTCCTCACTTCCCAACCCGACTGGTGAGTGTCGTTCTTTCGTGTCGTGATTGCGACAGAAGGGTGGATTGAGGTGTGGGGCTTTTCTCTCTTTAGGTGCAGTAGATGACATCCTTTGCTCCTGTTATGGCCCTGCCTGAAATGTCCTTTTCTCTCTGCTGCAGGAGAGGAGGCCTTGACCATGTACATGGACAAAAGCCGCCTCGACAGGAAGTCAGGAAACGCCACCCAGAGCGTTGAAGCTTTGCACCAGCTCGCCTCCTCCTACTTTGTAGACCGTGATGGCACCATGAGGAGACTCCATGAGATCCAGATCTCGACCGGAGCAATCAAGGTACCACACTCTGCCTGAGGAAGAGGGAAAAGATTGTCTGCCTTGTTTGGGTTCTCTAGGGGTTTGGGGCAGGGCTTTGCCAGGCTGATGTCTTCTTTGATCACGAGTCGTTTTGTTCCCAGGGTTAGTTTTTCTCTTATTCAACTGAAGAATTGATTTCCTCAGGGACACTAATGTCTGTAAAGAGGTGGGCATTCAGTGTGGTGGTTGTGTAGGATAGGAGACCTTCACTCAGTGTGACAGCAGCTTCTGGAAGGGAGAGAGGGAGCAGAGGACCCAGATCAGTGATGGAGGTTGGAAGGGAAAGGCAGGTCTGTGAAATGAACAACCCTGTGCCACCTAGGAGTATTTATCTCCTGGGGGTGTAAGGCTGCAAAACATCTCTCAGCTGAATTTGCTACAAGAAAAGGTGAAAAACTCAGTGTGGCATTACTGAGGCATCTGGAATGAAACGGACTGAGAGACAGCTTGGGGGCTGCAGCAGGAAGGAAGGGAAGCTGCTCAGAGAATACAAAACAGGGAAAATGGCTCTGCAAAGGCTGCCTTCTCTGAAAGCAATCATCCTACACTGGGCAGGGATTTTATTGTTGCTGAGTTCACTCCAGGGAAGGTGATGTGGATGGAGTCGTCATTGTTAGCCATTTCTGAAAGGTTTCAGCTCTCGTTATTGTTCTGTGCTGTCTCATGGCTGAGCCTGTTCCCTTCTGGACGGGAAATTGTATTGAGATATTGAAACAGTGACAGCAGATAATCACCCGTGGTGAATTCCGGAAGGGCAGCTTTCCTCCATGGCTGGAAACCAGCAGCAGCAGCAGCACTGCAGGTCATCTGTGCCTCCATCCATCCTCAGCACAGGGCTGGTGCTCACTGCTGTTGTGAGGGCACCAGGCACCACTCTGGGCTGGCAGTCCATCTCTGTTCCTTGCTTTCCAATAAGAGAAGCTGGGGAATAATTCCTCCACAGGCTTCTGATGTTCTCCAGTGGAGATCCTCTGTGAGAAACATCAATCTGCAGCATCCCATTTCCAAGCCCAGGATAGCCTGAGGTACCCTAAAGAAAGCAGCCACACAATTCATTCTGGTTTTTCAGCTTGCCACTGCACCAAACATCAGCAGTGTCTGTGCAGGGTGGGGCTTTTTTTCCCAACTAGGGAAGATGTGTTTTGGGCTATATCAGCTGGCAACAAGGAGTCCTTGAATTAAATGATTTTAAGAGCCTGGGGAAGGTGTGGGGCTGCAGACAAAGGGAACATTCTCTCTTTTCTACATCCTCTGTAGGTAACAGAAACTCGGACCGGCCCCCTGGGCTGTAACAGCTACGACAATCTGGACTCTGTGAGTTCTGTCCTTCTGCAAAGCACTGAGAGCAAACTCCACCTGCAAGGTAGGGCCCAGGAACCAGGGAGAGGGGTGGAAATGGGAGAGGGGTGCCCTTTTCCTGAGCTTTTCCCCCCTCTTCTCTTTGCTGTGATCCTGCTGGAAGTTCCCTGAAGCTTCTGGTGGCTTCACATGGTGCTCAGCAGAGCAGAGCCAGGGCTGACCCCAGTGAAGTGTCTGAGTGCCCTCTGCCATTGAATCCTGATGGACTTCTGTGCATGATACACACACCAACACAGGAAAAAACAAATGTAACCTCTTCCATCAGTATTGAAGGAGAATTCTGCCCACGTCTCTCCGTCCCTCCCGAACTGCTGATTTGTGTAAGAGGTTTGCAGATCAGCTTTCGAGACTCTCTAATGACCATAATCTTTGGGAAAAGTCACAGAGGTTTTATTTGGATGCTAGAAGCCATGGCTTCACTCCCAGATGGGGAGCTAGTCCAGAAGTCAACAGATAGAGGTCATGGCTGAATTAATAAATAAATACACGCTGGTTAGCAAGAAGTCAACTTCAGTAGAAGGAGGAAATTCACTGGGCATGTAATTTACAGAGGTTATTCCCAAGTTTTTGACAAAATAAGGAAATGTGGGATTTAATTGCTCATTTGCCCAGATGGTTTTATTTCTTGAATCCTTGTACTTGCACAAATTTTAATTTTTCAGATGAATGGGCTACATTACATCTTCCGCTTTGAGTATAATTTGACAAGTGCTGTTTTAATCTCTGGTTTCACAGAAACTGGGTTTCATTTACCAAGTAATGTTGTGGATATAATATTATTGTTGTTATTATTTGCCTTTAAAAATAATAGGCAGGTTGTTTTCACTACGCTGGTGATTATCCAAATCACTGAGTTCTGGTTCTTACCTAATTAACAATAAGCAGTTTGAGGGGTTTTTTACACCGTGATGATAGCTGCTGGTAATGAAAACCCCAGGATGACACATGAGATAAGTGGGGAAGCAGCTCAATCAGCAGGCTGCTCGGGTTATAGGCAGACTAGTGGGTAAATCAATAGACCTCGATTGGTTATCTGATCCTACAAGAGAGGAGATAAACCAAGGGAGGAGGGGGAAGGAGGAGGAGGAAGGGGGAAAAATTAGGAGAGAGGGGGATGAGGCTGTGATCTCTGATGGGAGCAGACAGAGGACCTTGGGGGTCAGCCACAGGTGGGTTTCCTGGAGCTCCATGGCTGCAACCAGCGCAGGGAGAGGCTGGAGCCAAACCAAAGGGGACAGCGAGGGAAGGGAGGAAGGCAGGAGCTCTTCCTAACAGAACAAAGTGACCTTTAAAGCTCCACCTGAGTTTCCTACCTAATCTGGAGTGTGGTTCTTGGGATAATTACGCAGGATCCTTCCTCTGCTCTGAGAAGCCTCATTAGGAATTAGTCACAGGGCTGCAGCAGGTAATGGATCGTGACCAAGTCTGCTCTGATCTGATTAGCAGCTGAGCATGTGCTGCTGACAGAAATCCATGTTCCTGCCTTTGTGTCACTCCAGCTCCGAGCCTGGCTCAATAAAAGAGCAGCTTCTTCTGACAGGGAGAATTTCTCTGTCTGAACTTGCTGCTGCCCAGCCCTGGGAGCTGGGGTTTTAAAGCTGTGCCTTCCAGGAGAGACAACGGGTGGGATGTGGCACTGACTGCCCTGCTCTGGTTGACCAGGTGGTGATCAGTCAGAGGCTGGACGATTTTGTGTGATTGATTTTTGGATGATTTGGATTTTGGAGGATTTTGGTGGTCTTTTCCAACCTGAGTGTTTCCATGAACCCACGTAGGGTTTGGGCAGGTTGATTTCGGGGGAGGATGGTGCAGGGTGTCTGGAGGTTACTGGGACAAAAAAGAATCACTAATTTATAAATTAGAATTATAATTTAGAATTATAATTTAGAATCCCTGTGGGCCCAGCATGCATGGCATGGACTGGGGTATTTGTGTACATATATATACGCAATATTTACCACAGAAGGCTCCGAAGGACTCCCTTTCCCCAGCACTCCCTGGAGCAGGATCCCTGTGGGGATGCAGGGTAGGATGCCAGCAGCTCTACAGCAACCTCTTGGGAAAGGGGAATTTGTGTTCCCTGCACAGATGTCCTGGGCAGAAATTGGAAAATTTGACTGGAAAAAAGCAACACTTTGAAAAATTTCAGGAAATCCAAATTTCAGAGGCTTGTCTTGCTGTATCAGTGCTGTTTTTGACAGTGAATGTCAACATTGGAGCACAGCAGTATTTCAGTGAGGTACAATCCTTCTGTTCCAAACCATGCAACAATAAACAGGAAATGCTGCGTATCAGGTCGTTTGCTACATCAAATATATTTGGTGTATTTGTTTAATATATATGGTCATATATTATAATACTACACATAATGCATGTTATATTCAATACTTATATACTATTAAATACATTGTATTTCAATATTTAATATCATATTGTTACATATGTGCAAATACCCTTATATATTATCCATATATAACTACATAGAGAGATATATTATATACCCACATTGTATCTATGATAGTATAGGATTAGAATTTACATTACAATTATTATTAAAGCTTTTTCCAGGATGGGCAGAACAGTAATGGCAAGACAAAACATTTCAGCTTTTCAGTGCAGTGAAATGAGGGAGTACGAAAAAAAAATACATTTATAAAGTCAAAAGTGCTTTTGGAGTCAACACGCTCTCACAAAATGCTTCAATGGAACTGCATTTTCAACAGAGAACTCTTCTGTGAAAAATGTTTCAAATAGCTCTAATTTAGAGCTGGGGAAATTTACCTCTTTTAATGCAGGAAGCCTTTTATATACAGTCTAAAGCCAAACATCTCTCTCTAATAGTTGTTCTAGGTGAATTAAGGACATGTTCCCTTGTCAGATACTTCATACTCTGCCTGTAGTTATCTAAGATAAACCTACACCAAATTTGTGCTGCTCTTCATTTTTAAAGAGGAACTTCATGTTTTACAAAGTGGCAGAGTTCCTCCTCTGATCAATAAGTTACCCTCAAAACTAAGATATTCCAGTCAGCAGCAAACTTACCTTGTGCATCTGTTATCAGCTCCTGGGGCTGCTGTCGGGGATGAGCCCATTCCTTGTGCCCCCTGGCTTGGATTGAGGGATTCCCCCCGTGGAAATGGTCCAATATCCCAGTTTTTCTGACCAGCTTTCCCCTCTTCTTGGCTGCTGACATGAGGTTGTTTCATCAGTAGACAACAGTGAAAGACTGAGTATGTATTGTCACTGGTAAGGGACACGAAAAGAACTAGACTACTCAGGTTCAGAGGTGAGCAGAGAAAGAGCGAGTTTATTATCATTTTAGGACATAAATAGAGTTTGGGATTTGATCAAGGATTGGTAGACGAAAGGAACACTTTTCTGACCCCAGTGGTCAGTTCACCAGTCCATTACAGACTGGTATGAAAACAATCTACTTGTTTATATTACATTCGTGAGAAAACTCTACTAGAAATATGTAAATAGTCATCAGAAGGCTAAAGAGCAGGGCGACAATGTATATATGGTTTTTTTGGATGTTTGCAATATCCAAATGAATTTATTAGAGAACAACACAGGATCTAGGATATTTTATTAGGGTTGTGGCTGGCAGCAGGGCTTTCCCAGCCAGCACAAGCTGCTCAGGGGCTGTTATATCCCTTGGGATTACAACTTTCCTGCCTTACAGGTAGCGACTGAGAGCAGTGGTCTCAAAAGATTGATGCCAGCTGTGCTATAGTGACAGCCATAGCAAACTGAATTCCAGCAATATTTATGTTCTATCTATGGGATAGGGCTACAGATGAAAGAGACGATGCCAGGGCTGGGTGAGGTGCTGCTGCTGGCACAGTGCTTGTAAAACGTCTTGCTGAGATCTGATCACTGAGATGCTCAAAATTCAAGCAGAAAAAAGTTCATATGAATCTGCCCTTTTCTGGGGATGATGAGAAATCTGTGAATATTTATATTCCCTTCTGTGGAAACAGGCACAGCTGTATTTCAGTGACACTGATTTCTTCCACAAGGAAATTCCTGGCTGGAAGATGTGAGTCACACGTAATCCTAACAGCCTTTTTGGGAGTCAGGGGGCTGTGTTTGGAGTGTGCACACTGGTGCTCCAGTGAGTGGCTGGATTTGGGGGGGTCACTTGTGCAAACACAGCTCTGAGTGTGTGCTTCTTGTCAAATGCTTCAGGTGACTGCTGGGTTCCAGCAAAACTGCTTTCCTGATGAAGTTAAGTATTTATGTAAGTGCTTTGTTGAGTTGGTGCTAAGTGTACAGAGGTCTGATTGCCCCTTAAACATAACATTATTTCTCACAAGAGGAGGGTTTCCTGGAAATGTTATTTTTTTTTTTCAGAAAACCACGAGTTTTATAGGCAAAAAAGTGAGTATCCACGTGAAGCAGTGCAGTGTTAAAACATGTTGTGTTTTGGGTTATTCATGTTTCTGCATCTGCTGGAATGCACAGCCAATGTCCCTTGCAATGGGAGGTGCTTTCCCTGAAACTTCAGTTGCTTTTTTCACCCTTAATTCCCTCCAGGAAAAAAAAATAAAATAAAAATCTCCAAAGCCAGGATCATTTGTAGCTGGGCCCAAACAGCTTGTTGTGCTTTATCCAAGTTAAAATTCAAAGAGAAACTATGGAAAACTTGGGAGCCTGAGGTAATGTGATCATATTCAAAGAGCCAGAGCAGGTTGCTCCTCCATGAAGCAGAGTGGAAAATGTATTCATGGGACTTGGACCATGAACGAAGAGTCAATGCACATCAAGAGGTCCAGCTCTGCTCTCATGTGAGCTTGAATGCTCAGTGAGTACAGCTGCCCTCAGGCTCTCCAGCCCCCTTTGTGGATCAGTTCTCCAACAGCACTGCGCTTTCATTCCATCCTGAGGGAAAGTTTGGGATCTTGGCAGGTGAGACCATCACCAATATCAGTGTGAGGATTTGACAAGGGGCCATCCCTCTGTAGTGGTTGTTTCAGATAAATCATAGAATCTCAGAATGGGATTGGAAGGGACCATAAAGATCACTCATCCCACCCCTGCCATGGGCAGGGACACCTCCCACTGTCCCAGGCTGCTCCAAGCCCTGTCCAACCTGGCCTTGGACACTGCCAGGGATCCAGGGGCAACCACAGCTTCTCTGGGCACCCTGTGCCAGGGCCTGCCCACCCTCACAGGGAAAGATTTCCTCCTAATGTCAGATCTCAACCTACTCCCTTTCAGTTTAAAGTCATTCCTCCTTGTCCTATCATTACAATCCCTGGAAGAGGCTGAGCTTCAGAACTTCCTGAGGACAGCAGGAAGAAATTTGAGGTTCTAAGAAAAGACCAAAGGGACCTCAAAATGATGATCCTCTTCAGGCCAGTTTTGAGATGTTTACAGGGACGCTGTCCTGGTCAGCTCTTTGTGTTCCTTGCAGTCCCCAACAGCAATGCAGGAAAGGCAGCAGGATCTGTGCAGAAACAGTGTCTCTGAATGCCAGGCTGGAAATCCTCCCCTGTGCAAGTGTCACAAATATATTCCCAGCTGGAGGGTGCTCCAAGGTCCCAAGGTCCTGCCTGGAGGCTGCCAGTGGGGTCAGGCAGAGGGACCGCTTGCTGCCACCAGGCACGGTGCTCACCCAGAGCAGGGGAGAGGGAACAGGGCTCCCTGTGCCTCCCACAGCCTCCTGAGCCCCTAGACCTGCTATTCCAGAGGGACCTCATTAAGGCTGAGGTGCTTCTCTGGATCCCAAAGCAAAAGGGTAATGGGGGTCCCAGGGTCACCACCTGGTGTTTGTCTCTTGTCCGAGGTGAACACAACCCATCAGAGATGGGCCTGCACTCCTGAAAGGGTCACAGCCCTTTTTGCCATTCCTGCACACTCTCCTCCTCTGAATTATTGTCCTATTTCCATTCCACTCCAGCGAGCTGTCAGGCAGGGATGTGTTAATTCAGCACAGCAGAAGCACAAACAGATGGGTAATTGACCCACGTGCCTTCATTACACCCGAGTTCAGCGCTGCCCTTCAGGCCATAAACTCCTCTGGCTGCCTCTCCAAAGTCCCTGCCCTTTTCCAAGTGGGGTCCCCTGAAAGGCCTGCCCAGAGTTCCTGCTGCACCACAGACACTGACAGGGCCTGACAGGCAGGTCCTGCCAGGTAGAAGCAAGCAGCTGTGAATCCTCAGGGAGATGCTCGGGGAGCCTGGGGGAGGACAGGATGGAAAACCACGCACACTGTGCACGGGGCACCGAAACTGTTATTGTGCCTCCGGTACCTGAGCAAGGGTGAGCTCACAGCGGTGCCTGCACAGATGGATGGACACACAAACACTTGCCACGGAGAGAGGGACAAGGGGATAGATCTCCCTGCTCCTGTGAGTCTGCCAAGCAGCACTGAAATCATCGGCACTAAATCCATTTGCACTTTTATAGGATTTGGCAGGTGGCCTTCCTAGCAGGGAGCGAGCTGCGAGGGCTCAGGTACCCAGCTCCTGTGTTTATGCTGTGGGAGCTGGGCACTTAACTCTGCAAGGCTCTTTTATAAACCCCCTCTCGTGTTGTTTTCCTTTCTTCTGTTTTCTGTTCCTTCTTATTTTCCCTTTCAGTGTGTATTTTCGTTTTTTCTGTGGTGCCAAACGCATCCAGTGTCTCTCAAAACAGGTCAGAGCAGCACAATGCCCGTTGCTTCTGAACTAGCACTTGGCTTCAGGAGACAAAAACCCACACACCTGGGAGTAAGGGAGGCTTTGCATTCAGGGCCTTTGTGCTGTGCTGGGATCTGGGAACGGGATGAAAGGGGAAGGGGAAGTTTCTTGTCACCCTTCTCCCACAGAGGAGATGGGCTCTGTTCTCAGCTAAATCACTACTTGAGGGCTGCAGTTTGTACCTTCCTTATCCATGACAGCTTTTAATTCTTCACCAGGACTTTCCCAAACTGTTAATGAAACGGGCTTGGAAAAGAGGAACAAATACCTGAAATGACTTTTTAATTTACTTTTTGTTCCTTCCATAACCCTGCTGTTCTCTCTGCAGGTCTCCAGATCATCTTCCCTCAATATTTACAAGAGAAGTTTGTCCAGTCTGCCTTGAGTTACATCATGTGCAATGGGGAGGGCGAGTACATCTGCAGGGACAGCCAGTGCGGCTGCCAGTGCTCCGAGGAGTTCCCCCAGTGCAACTGCCCCATCACTGACATCCAGATCATGGAGTACACCCTGGCAAACATGGCCAAGACCTGGACAGAAGCCTATAAGGATCTGGAGAATTCAGGTAACTGAGCAAGGCTCACTTTTTTCAATTCGTGGCAGGTCGTATCAGGTAAAAATCTTTTATTCCCTCAGGATAATGCTCTAATTTGGCTAAAAAGTAGAGGATATTGAACCCAAACCCTTATCCTTGAGGGAGTGCCCTTTTTTCCTCTATTAAACACACAGATGGGAACACACACCACACACAGAATTATGTGGAATTATATTTTCCATGAAAGTATATGTCTGGTTAAAAATCTGATTTTTCATACCAAACCATCTCCAAATCTCTCTTTTAACACTTCTATGGAGAAACTTCCACCATATGAATGATACAGAGATTGCTTTTCAGATTTGCATGAATGCTTTATTCTGCTTTGGTGAAAGCAGTTCAGAGGGAGAAGAACACACAGGCCAGATGAAACCTCCTTTGAGGCAGGGAGAAGAAGGGAAAATGACTCCTCCCTCCTGCAGGGCAATGTCTGCTGCTGGGAACATTTCTCTTTTCCACTTTCTCCCCAGGTGAGGCTGGGGGTGCCAGTGGAGTTTGTCCCGTGTTGATGCTGGTAGTGGGAGTGGTTTACCCGTAGTAGGTGTGTTGTACTCACAGGATACACACTCCTCAGGGCTTGAGGTAGGAAAGAGCAACACTTTCAGTGAATTCTGTCCTCCAGCAAGTGGCCTGCCTGCCCTGGAACCACAGGCACCAAACAGAACTTCATCAGGAACTTGTCCTTGTGCTGACTCTCATCTTTCGGTCTTAACCAGCCACTTTCTGACACGTTTTCTTCAATGGTTATTGTCACAACTGCCCAGATCTCCACGTCAGGGAGGAAAACTGTGGAAAAAGAACCATCTAGCTCAATTCAAGATGAATCCTTCATATATTTTCTTTCTTTCTTCATGTTGAAAGTCACCTTAATCCCTTTAAAGGCTGAAATGGAGAGAAGCCTGTGATGTTTCCTTGAAGGGCTGTTGAGGATTTGCTTCATACTTCAACACGTGGCCCCTGCTGGTGTTTGTGCTGCTGCACAGACCCTTATGTGCCACTCTTGCTGTCACCCTGGTGCTCAGCTGGACAGCCAGAGTGGGAGTTAATGGCCTGAGGCTAATGACCATCTTGACCAGACCCCTCTGTGTACCCTGGGGAGCCACAGGGCTGGGCAGCTCCAGGAGCAGGTCACCAGCTAACGAGGTCAGATGTTTTCTGAGGTTCTCTGGGTTCATGGACGGGGTGGGTAACACCAGGGCAAACCAGAAATGTGGATTTCAGGAGCTTTTGCCAGCTCAGTAGTGCACAAGGATTCCTGGCAGTGGCTGCCAGCACAGCCCTGCCACTGGTTATGTGTCACCAGTTGTTAGTTCTGGCACAGGATTGTCAAATAAGGTGCTCAAGGTTGGCCTCATCAAACCCCTTCCCTTCCCAGGGGATGTAACCCAGGCACTGAGGAGGTGGGAGCCCTGTGCAGAGGGGAGTTCCAGGCCCACGTTCTGTCCTTGCTGCTCTCCATCCCAGCACAGGCCGGGGTAGATAATTACATTCAGGCTCCCTCCTCTGGAGATTTGAATGGGGGAAGGTGTTTTTCATTTGCCATGTTAAAGTGACATATTGCAGTGCAATTTCTGCCATATTCCACCCAGGGCTGGAGGCTTTTCAGGGCTAGATGGAGTGATTATCTTTATGTCTAAAGCTGTTGCATCTGATTCATCACTTTGATGCATCATGCGTGAACTTATCCTTTGAGATGGAAGTTGCTATCACAAAAGACTGCAGTATTAGTGTTTTGCTTCTTTGTTTTAATAAATATTCCCAATAACTAGAGGATTTTCTTCATTATGAACAGCAGAGGAGAAATCTCTGATGACATCTGAAGGCTTTTCCAATAAAGTGGACTGAAAGGCACAGGAGTGCTCTGAAAGCAAATACCATTTTGCACAGGAAGCTACTGAAAGTCCAGGACATTTGTATTCTGCTTCTGGTCTGTGTTGGATCCTCTGTTAATTTGAAAAAATCCTGCAGGGCGAATCAAGAGTTGCTGTGATTTGGAATAGTATCTTCAAAGTCAAGGAGGCTGCAGTGAACTGAAGCTGCTTTGAATCAGCTCAGGAGTTTTTTTAGCCCTCTGCTTCACTGCTTGTGGGTAAATTGAGAAAAATAACACTGCCTTGTTCTTGGCATTTCAGAAGGGCTGGTCAAAAAAATCTCTGATTGTGGATTAAAACAACCCCAGCTTTTAATTAAGTCATTTGGTGGGGTTTTATTTGTTAATTTGTTTGTTTATTCAGGACTATTGCTTTCTGATGTAAATGGGAATTTTTTTTTCTTCTTCTTTTTAACACTGGCAAAAGGAAAATTGAATCTGTGAAAGAGATGTCTGCCCTGACAATTCCCTGTGGTGCTGCTTGTGATGCTGAGTCATTGCCTTAGGGATGGGGTGACTCGGCAGAAAGGGGGGCCAAGCTGCATCACGGGAGGTGTAGTTCCAGCCCTCAGCAAGGCTTGCTGTGCAGAGGAATGGAATAACAACAAATGCAAACAGGCTTGTTAATTAATTGGAAAATCTCAGGGTTAAGAATGAACTATTCCCAGAAACAGGGAATATCCCCATCCATGCCTCTGGTTTCCAGGCAGAGTTATAAATAAATATAAATAATGAAGAAACTATGCTGGTTTTAAAACACTTTCTTTCTTTCTTTCTTCATCCCCCCAATTTTAAACAGCCCCGTCCAGCTTTTATTTTGCCAGATTTGCTGCTCATTTGTTTTTCCCCCAACGTTGCACTGCGGTAGCAAAATGTGCATGCTGCACCGAAATTCCTGCCTTGCCCGTCTCGATGAAAAATGTAGCACATTCATCATCAGAGGGGAAAAAAAGAGCCCGGGCTCCTGCACAAAAAGGCTTTTGAGGAAATTGATTTATAAGGGGCGGGAAGCAAATGCAAGGCTTTTACTGCTGAAAGGTACCCGGAGTAATCAGCATGGTCAACAGAAGCAATTATACGTGATGGTGGTTTTGGAGGCCCAGGAAAAAGCAGAGTCAGGCCTGGGGAGGAGAAGGGCGCTGGAAGCAGTGTTAAAAACAGAGTGAAGACCTGAGAGGGGACTGAAAAAAACCTCTCGTGGTTATCTTTGGGGGAGAAAGGAGACAAGCAGATGTCCCAGGGATGTTGGCAGTGCAGTGGTGGTGGTTATTTTTAGGAGGAGCTCGGTTGCACCATGTGATGAGTAGGATGTGAACATCCATTTACCATCCATGTCAGGACGAGACTGACTAATGTACAGATAGCCTTTGTTAGGCAGTTCAGCATGAGCTGCAAGTTGATGAATAACAGGAAATCTGTTATGCAAATATCTTTAACTTTGTGCTATAGGACGTAAATTATCTGGTCTGGTTTTCTCCGCTAATTCTATGGATTATTTCTTTTTATTTGAAAAGATGTCAGCCTGTACAAGCTCTCTTTTTTTCTTCTGAAAATAGGATGAAGGAATTAAAAAAAAACCAAAAAAGGATTGGGAAAGGATCAGAAATAATGTAGATAATGTAGAGGAAAAGGTGGCTATACTTCTTGTTGTTTGGGAAATTTATGGCAGGGTCCTGGTCCAGCGTCCCTCTAGAAGCAGGACCACAGCCAGCACTAGGTCAGGCCAGCCTTGGTTTTTTCTAGCAGAGTCTAAAATGAGAGATTTTTATACATCCCTGATCATGTTCCAGCTCTGCATTACCTCCAAGCGACAAAGTTTTTCAGTAAATCATTTTAATTTCTCAAGCTGCAGACTGCGTATTGCTCCTTGTCATATAGCAACTGTCTCTCGAAAGAGGAGTTTTGTTCCTATCTGTGAGCACCTTTTGAGCAGTTGCTGCTGCAATTAAATACCCCTTGGCCTCCTCTTTACCAAATGAAACCAGGGCAGCTCCTCACACCTTTGGAGAACTTGTGCTCAGGCCCCAGAGCACCTCGGTGTCCCTCAGCTCTGCCCTCCCAGTCTCTGTCCATCCCTTTTGGGTGGGTGCTCCAGGTGTAGCAGTGCCAGGAAAAGGTGACTATCAACTTCCCCAGCCAGCTGGATTCAGCCCAGTATGAAGTTTTTTTCCAGGCTGTTGACCCACCTCATCCCTCAGGACCTTCCTCAGGTGATTGTGCCCAAGCCTGTGCCGACACTTGGGGTTTTTATCTCCTGGTACAAAACATTGCTCTTGGGGTTATTGCATTTTATGGAGTTCTTTTTGTCCCGCTCATTGCATTTCTCAAGGTCTCACCGTGTCAAATATGGTTTTCTAGCATCCAAAACTGAATTATTTTCCCCCGAGAAGGTTGGAACCATCTGGTTTTTTCCCTTCTGAGGATGTCCCAGCCTGGTAATCAGAGTCTGAGCAAACCACTCTTCTCAGGTAGGAAGGGCTGATCATAAAGAGAAACAGTATCAGAATTTCTGATTGTGATTAAAAAAGAAAAAAACAAGAACTCAAACCCTGCATAACGGTGGTTTGTTTTTTTTTTGGTTTTTTTTTTTTTTCATTATCAAACAAAATAAAATGGAAATAAAGTGATCAAAAAAACAACAAACACAACAAACAGCAACATTGAACAATATATTTTTCTATCAATTGGATTTCTTCCCTTTGGCTAAAATTGACACCTTTTGTTCTTACCCGAGCCCTGCAAACTATTTTATTTTATTTTCATCATTTCAAAATGCAACTCATTTAACTTCAAATGGAGTTAAATTAGAGGTAAGAATCGGAATGCTCTTTTTAAAAAAATGCAAAAGCAGGACATTTTAACAGCATGCAAACCTTTCCTCTGGGGAATTTTTAAAGCTTTGGTTTTCCCCTTTTTTTTTTTTTTTTTTTTTTTAATTACACAGCAAAATGCTTTGCCTTCAACAACAAACAACATTTCAGGAGCAGCTGAAAAACAATGTAAATGAGAACTCTTTAACTGACAATGATTACAACTCCCAGCTTTTTGTTTATAACCCTTAGACTATAACCTCATGTTCCAGGGAATTTCTCTTTTTTTTTTTTTTCCCCTCCACCCTGTGCACTTTAACTGTGCTGTTTCACCTTGATATTCACTGTAGGGTTGTTTTTTTTTCCTATATGGGAGCAGCAACAGCCATGGAATTAGTGGCTTCCAGGGGCAGAGTGACAGAGCAGTGAGTTAATGGACATCACCTTCCCCTGGCAGAACTGATGGCCTCATCCATCCCTGCTCCTTCTCCACCACTGCTGACAAAAACCTTTGTAACTCCTTTACAGCCAAAAACCCCCCGTATTCCTCCCCATTCCCTGTGTGTGTTCCAGATGAGTTTAAATCCTTCATGAAAAGGCTACCTAGCAACCACTTCCTGACCATTGGGAGCATCCACCAGCACTGGGGGAACGACTGGGACCTGCAGAACCGCTACAAGCTGCTGCAGAGCTCGCTGGAAGCCCAGCGCCAGAAGATCCAGCGCACCGCCCGCAAACTCTTTGGCCTCAGTGTCCGGTGTCGGCACAATCCCAACCACCAGCTGCCTAGGGAAAGGTACCTCCATCCTTCCTGGGGCACGGGGGGCTGCTGGAGCTCGGCTTGGGTTTGGGGCTAATCCCAGCACAAGGCTGTGTTTGGAGGTGGGGTGTGTGCACAGGGGGGAAATGGTCAGTGAATAACAGAACCGATACGACTCCGACAGAAGCTGTTTATTGTTCACATCACGTGGCAGATATAGATTCTAGGTCTGCTGTCCACGTGGGCACACATCTCTGGGTTGGCCAAGCTGCTTCTTCCTGAGGCAGGCACACATCCCTCAGGACATCCAATTGGTCAAACGTCCATCCTCACGTTGTGCTCCCCCTGTCTGGGGTTTACATTTTGCAGACAGTTTCTCAGGCTCTCTTCTTATTTTTGATCCTGTTGTTTTCTCAGTAACTTTGATGACTTCCTGAAAGCTCTAATAACAAACCTACAGGTAGTTTGATGATACTGCTCACAACCACTTTGGCTGGTGCATTACAAGGGCCTGTCATACAGATACATTGCTACAGGTGTGTTGGCATGGACACCTGAGGGAAACGGTAAAATCGGGGAGAGGGTTGAAATTCCTGGAGGTGCAGGTAGCTTTTGTCACATTCCTGACTACACTCATGTCCCTTCTGTGTGGTTTTACCTACCCAGGGGAAGGGCTCACTTATTCTTTAAGCTCTGCAAGAATGTGTTTAGTCCGTTCTGCAGGCTAAGCTGCTTTTTTTATGGTTTTTCCTTCAAGATCCACAGCCAAGCTTTCAGCCTCCACTTGCTGTCAAAAGAGACATGTGGAGCACGAGGTGCTTCGGCCCATTTTTGGATTGTGCCCCTCAATATCTCCAGAGTGAAAGGAGAAGCTTTAGTTTCACTTGGAATGCATCACATTTTTGCTGTGAGATGCAGCGTGAACCTGTAAAACCTCACAGAGCAGGAGCCTTGCAAGGGTATTACAGCTGGAGAGAGCAGATTTTCCATTACTGCCACAGCAACTATTGATATCTAATAATCCCCTCCTGCTGGCTCCTTTCAGCCCTAACCTGTAGCTGAGCTTGCCTCAAGTCCTTTTTGGAGATTTGCATTTCTGGGTTTTAATAAACATCTCTTGCTGTGTAGTTCTACATTGTCTGGACTGAAGCAATATTGAAAATCTTGGGGTGG
Organism: Sinosuthora webbiana; assembly: GCA_013397395.1. Lineage (NCBI taxonomy): Eukaryota > Metazoa > Chordata > Aves > Passeriformes > Sylviidae > Sinosuthora > Sinosuthora webbiana. The sequence goes on along the minus strand of VXBN01017340.1, from coordinate 587,347 downwards.
GAAATGAGTCTGAGTGCCTTTTTTCCCATACTTCTCTTGGAAGGGTCAGGCCAAGTTAATATTTGAAGAGAAACTGTTTGTCCACTTCCTTCATTACCTAAATACTCAGTTTCAAGACAAAATTGACAGATTGACTGCTGTCTACAGCTCTCATCCAGCTCCCTGGCTGCTGAACACGCTGACTTCTCATTTCATCACTGTGCAGCTCAGAAAACCCTTCCAGGGCTTAACACCTCTTTAATTACCAAGAAATCTCATGTTTCTAGACAAAGATTTGATGGACTTACTAGGGATGAGGCGAAATATCTATTAAATGTAAGAGATTATGAAATAAAGTCTTTGGAGAGCTTCCTAAACCTGGCCCATCCCTGCCAACTGGCTGAGCTGTTCTGACCAGGCTGAGTGCTGGAGGAGCCACAGGCATGTCCAGGGTGGAATTTTTAGTTGTGCCACAGCAACAACAACAAAGTGAAGCAGCAGCAGCGGGGAAATCTCCGTCCAACCACGTTGCTCCGAAACATTCGGAAAAACATGTCTTCAGCATTTATCATCTATTTAAAAAACCCAGCCGAGCAGAAAGGGAGCCTCCAACTACTACAATGAAATCTGGGGGAAGGAGGGTGGAATGGATGATGGCAGATGGGTTTTTTAACTGACTGATGTGCTTGATTTGTTTAAGTCAACATCAGCAGGCATATTATCATTTCTTTTCTTGTTTGTCATTCTGCATCTGCAGCTAGGCAGGGGAGCAGTGTGGTAGGAGCTCTGTAGGAAGAGGTGCAACCCATCTTTCTCCTCACAGAGCTGGGAAATACTCTCATTTTCTAATTGTTGCTGTACAGAATGACAGAGGCTTATCAAGCATGCCAGTGGCTTTGAAAGGATGGCATGGTTCTATTAAGAGCAAGCCTCTCTCTCTTTAATACACATAATTGTAAGCCTGCATTATACATTCAAAGGCAATGGGAAAAAAAAAGCAAAAAAAAAAAAAAGCAATGAGATTGCTGTTGATTGTCCTCAGGGAAAGGAAGAGGTGGCATTTCCAAAAGGAAGATAAGAAAGGGAGAGGAAGGATTCTGGCAATTAGGCTGATTCTCCATTGATTCTCCATGACCCTTTGCAATGGCTAAGGAGACAGAAATATCCATATATCTATATATCTATATATCATCTATATATCTATATACCTATAAATCTATATATCTATATTTTATCTATAGAAATATAGATATATAGATATGTAGGTATATAGATATATAGATATGTAGGTATATAGATATATAGATACTTATATATTTGGTCTGTACTTCAATCAAAACCCAGGAAAGTTTACAGGTTTAAAACAGGGGCAGATCTGTTGGTTTAAAAAGGAGACCACTCCTCAGTTAATAAAACTTCCACGTCGAGTGATCACCTGTAGTTTTATTTTAAAGCGCTGGATGTAAAATAGAAATAACATCCAATGGAGAGAGGGGTTATACATGTTCTGGCCTTCAGCCAAAATACATCTCACAGCTGCTGAGAATAAAAATAGCAATTTTTACTTCACTGTTCCATACAGAAAACCCAAAAGCACCCTCAGAGCAGATAGTGCTGGTTGGAAAGTGAAAAGTGAATTTGCAAAGGAAATTTTTTAAATCCCTGCCTTTTTTCCCTTGCAAATAAAAAAAAAACCCCAGAAATCTGTCTGGCTCCCTGCTCCCAGCATTGCCAGGGAACCACATGTCCAGTGAGCAGCAGTCAGAAAACCCTGCAAAGTAATTCTCACTCAGAGCTTGGCCTGCAGGTCACATTTATTTTCCCTTTAGAATCATGGAACTACTGAGGTTGGAAAAGACCTCCAGGATCATTGAGTCCAACCTCTGTGTGACCCCCATCTTGTCACCCCGACCAGAGCAGTGAGTGCCACATCCAGGTGTTCCTTGGACACCTGGGGATTCCCACCACCTCCCCAGGAATGCTTTAAATAAAAATCAATTTTTTGCTCTGGTGCTGGTTTTCAGCTGTTAATCAGTGGATCTATCCAGCATCCTCCTGCTCTGACACCCCTTAGGTACAATGCCATGAGTCTGAGCCATCAGAGGGGTGTGTTTTAAAAAGTTACCTCCTGTCAGCTGAAGGGCTTTGCCTGGTCCTGTGTATATTCTTAACCTGTCCCAGTTGCAAGAAAAAACGGTGTAATTTATAGCACTTTGCTTCTCTCTCACTCTCTCACACTTCCCATTGACGTGTTTGTAGTCGATGCCCAGCTCTGCCCTGGATTCTGCATTTTTATTTAATTACATCCTTTATTGCTGCCATCAGCAGATGGTGGGTAGTCTCCTGTTTCATTTTCTTCTTGTTTTTTTTTAGTCCTACTTGTGTCTTTGCTGAAAGCTAAGACACACACACAACAAAAAACAACCTCCCTTCCATCCTCCACAAAGTTCATCTGGGGAACAGGAAATTTACTGGTGTCCATTGCAAGATATCAGCTGTGGCTTCTTTCCCGCTTTGTTCTACTGGCTGTTAGTATAAAAAAGGACAGAACTATCCAGTGATTTTTTTTCCTAAGACAGAACACACCCAAAATGGACAGAATGTGGTCACCTGACTCTAATTTTTACTGTGTCCACTGCTACAGCCTGGCAGCCCTTGGCCCAGGAACTCAGGGGTCGTATCAACACCTAAAACCTGTGTAAAGCATCAATCCTGCACTGCACAAATCCAGGTACATTTGACTGGCTTTACAAACAGGAAGCACAAGGCTTCAGATGGGTGAAAACATATTTTTATTGCTGAAAAGTGAGCAAAAATTCACCTGTGACCAGAAGACAGCCTCAGGTCCCTGGGATGGTTCAGAAATGCTTGTTGCTGTCAGCTTGTGCCTGTGTTTTGCTGTGCTGTTCCCTCCCCTCCAAGACAGAGCTGTCCCAAAAATTATGAGGAGCCCTGTGCAGTTTTTTGAGGGAGCAGGGCTGTCACTGTCTCCCTCTACAGCAGATATTCATGGAGGTCACTGCCTTGCTCCCAAGCTCCCCAGCCAGCAGAAGAGCTCCTCTTGGCTGGGAATAGGGGAAAGAGACCCTGGCAGCCCCGTACCACAGGAAGAATGTGAAAATTGTCCGTTCCCACATCCAGCACTTCAGAATTTTTCTTCTAATGCCCTTCCTTTTTTCCTCACCCTGTTTTACCCTTCGTTTTACTCATTTTCTTCCTGCTTTTCTTTCCTGCTTGCTCTCTTTCAGTTGTTGCTGTTGCAGTTTTTCCCTTTCTCCACCCGTTACTCCTGCCCACTGCGTTTCTCTCTCATTTTTCCTTTTACCTGCACATTTTCCTCTCTTTCTCTCCCAACCTTTCCGCTTCTGCTCCTTGATTATTTCTTTCCTTCCAGTGCTCTCCTCTGTTTTACACTCTCATCCCTCCACTCTCTCCCTCCCCCTAATCATCTTGCTGTTCTTTGCTGCTGTATCATTTAATGCCTTCTTTGATACAGCCTACAGCTTAATGATTATTCGGAGGTCAGGCGATGCAGGTGCCATGAATTTCACTAATCCAGCTCTGAGAGCCTCTGTCCATAATCACTCCTCTCGTTCTACAGGGGCTGAATCCTAATTTGTCATTAGCCAGTCCTCTCACTGCAGCACTACCAAGAACTTTTTGCCCAGAGGAGACAATGAAGTATTCATTAGCCAGGGGGGAGGCGGAGGGGAGGGAGCAGCGGCTGCACAGAGGGTTCTGCTCAGGGCTGCTGAGAAAGGAGTCGCTGTACCCAGCTTTCCTGGGGCAGTGGGAAGGGGAGAAAAGGGGGAAACGAGGCAACATGGCAAGTGGGTTGTGCAGAAAGTGAATGTGGGTTGCGGTGTCGTTTTCTAGGAGTCGTTCCAGGGCTGCAGGGTGTGGGGCTGAAGATGCTGATCCAGCAGCTGTGGGAGTGGTGGGGCTCAGGGGTGGGTGAGTGGGGCTGATTTTTAGGGAGAGACTTGGAGAGGTGGTTAATTAGAAATGGTCTTTGGGGCTTTTTTTAAGGAGGACTAGTTTTAGCAGCTTTGTGCATCCTGGCTTCTATCCTGGTTTCTACTGTTCTGAGCTCTGCACCATAAGCAGAGGCTGCTGGTGGTTTTGCCTTGTCCTGTTATGGGTCTGATTTTAGAGGGTAGGGGCACTTGCCAATGACCTGAAGAGCAGTTTTCTCCTGCTAGCCTGGGTGTTCTGCTGCCCTTGTGATGTCTGATAGCCCCACAGCCTCTGGCATGGCTTTATCAGCTCCATTCCCATGTCACTGTGGCACTGCTGGGATCCTTGGCAGGACACAGTGCCTGTCCCAGCTCCTGGTGAAGAGAGGGAGCTCAGATGAGCATTTCTAACTGGTAGCAATTTCTTAGAAGGCTTTTGCTCATCACCAAAGGAGTAAGCAGCAGATGAAAGATTCAGTCTAGAAATAGACTGGAATAGCTCCCAGATGGCACGGCAGGGCATCGATGTTCCGAGAGCTCTGCCTCAGACACATCCCTGCAAACACTGTAGCTCCAGCAAGCTGCCAACACCGAGTCCCTGTGAGGCCTCAGAATGCTAATTCTTCCTTCTCCCCACCCGCAGGACTATACAGGAATGGCTTACCCGAGTCCAGTCCCTGCTCTACTGCAACGAGAACGGGTTCTGGGGGACCTTTCTGGAAAGCCAACGGAGCTGCGTCTGCCACGGCGGCACCAGCCTGTGCCAGCGCCCCATCCCCTGCATCATCGGGGGCAACAACAGCTGTGCCATGTGCAGCCTTGCCAACATCTCCCTCTGCGGCTCCTGCAACAAGGGCTATAAGCTTTACCGAGGCCGCTGCGAGCCCCAGAACGTGGACTCGGAGCGGAGCGAGCAGTTCATCAGCTTTGAGACGGACCTGGACTTCCAGGACCTGGAGCTGAAGTACCTGCTGCAGAAGATGGACTCCCGCCTGTACGTGCACACCACCTTCATCAGCAACGAGATCCGCCTGGACACCTTCTTCGACCCGCGGTGGCGCAAGCGCATGTCCCTCACCTTGAAGAGCAACAAGAACCGGATGGACTTCATCCACATGGTGATCGGGATCTCCATGCGCATCTGCCAGATGCGCAACAGCAGCCTGGACCCCATGTTCTTTGTCTACGTCAACCCCTTCAGCGGGAGCCACTCGGAGGGCTGGAACATGCCCTTCGGGGAGTACGGCTACCCGCGCTGGGAGAAAACCCGCCTCCAGAACAGCCAGTGCTACAACTGGACCCTGCTGCTGGGCAACCGGTGGAAAACCTTTTTTGAGACCGTCCACATCTACCTACGCAGCCGGACTCGGCTGCCCTCCCTCCTGCGCAACGAGACTGGCCAAGGGCCCGTGGACCTTTCCGACCCCACCAAGCGCCAGTTCTACATCAAGATCTCGGACGTGCAGGTCTACGGCTACAGCCTGCGCTTCAACGCCGACCTCCTGCGCAGCGCCGTGCAGCAGGTCAACCAGTCCTACACGCAGGGCGGGCAGTTCTACTCCTCCTCCTCCGTCATGCTCTTGCTGCTGGATATTCGGGACCGAATCAACCGCCTGGCGCCTCCGGTGGCCCCGGGGAAGCCGCAGCTGGATCTGTTCTCTTGTATGCTCAAGCACCGCCTGAAGCTCACCAACAGCGAGATCATCCGGGTGAACCACGCCCTGGACCTGTACAACACCGAGATCCTCAAACAGTCCGACCAGATGACGGCCAAACTCTGCTAACCCCTGGACTTAGCAATGGACACCTTGGTGATCGAGCCTTTTGCTGTATAAAAAAAAAAAAAAAAAAAAAAAAAAAAAAAAAAAAAAAAAAAAAAAAAAAAACAAAAAAAAAAAAAAAAAAAAAAAAAAAAAAAAAAGAAAAAAGAGAAAGAAAAAAAAGTAAAAAGGAAGGAGGAAAAGCGGGGGGAAAGGAAAGGAAAGAAAAGGGGAAAAAAAAATAAGATTTGTAAAATGTAATTAATATACAAAAGAGGAAAAAAAAAAAAAAAGAGGAAATTCTTCATTTGTTGAAAACTAAACCCGTTCTAGCAGCTGTATAAAACTGTCAGGCATGTTTGTTATTTCTATAATCCGTCATAAAAGGGTAACACCGTACTCTCTCTTGACCTTGGGGGTGTTGCTTGCGAGTCCTCAGGGGCAGCAGAGGAAATAAAGGGAGGAGCAGAGAGAGGGGCAAACTTCTGTACTGGACTGTCAAGTTTTCTGCTATGCAGGTGCCAAGACAAAGAGACATACAAAAAAAAAAAAAATCAAAGCAAACAAACAAACAAAGAAGAGTTATATGTAAATGTAAAAGAGCTACCATTATTCCTATAGTGGGAGTAAATGGTTAAAGATAAAAGATATTTCTTCTGTTGAGATTTATGCCAGCTTTATGTTGAGTTATTCCCACAGCCTGTGCTGAGCTTTGCTGGAGGACAGGAGGGGATAGCAGCCCTTGGGGAATAAAACTGATGCCTCCTTGGGGACACCACACAGAAATGGTGGAGAGGGTGGGTGCAGGGCTCAGGTGTCCTCACTTTGGGATTTCCATCTCGGAAGACGTTTCACCAGAGGCAGAGGCTCAGCAGATGCTGGAAATTGGGATGTGTTGGGTTGTTTAGCTTGCCCTGCAGTTTGTGCCCTGCACTGGGCTGGTGCTGCCCTCAGTGGTGCCAGGGGAGGAGCAGCACCTGTAAATCTTCACTCACTCGTCTTTCAGGCCCTTCTACATAGTCCCTAAAGCAGAGAAAGCCAAAATCATAAAGGCAAAGCTGAGTTTGTCTTTCTGCCTCAGGTGCTGGGTTTGCCAGTCACGCTGGGTAACCCTCATCACCCCACAAACTAAAGCACAATGCAAGGGAAAACATTTCCAAGGAAACCTGGAGACAGTGAAGGGTACGTAGGTCATTTTTGTTCACTGGGAAAGGAAAAAAAATCCTTTTTACTTTCTTATGTTTCTGTGGCTGTGAATAATATCCTTGTCTCACTTACACTTTGTCCACAAAAAAAAAAAAAAAAATACAGCAAATATATGAGAACATTTTATTAAAATATATGCAAAAATAGTAAAAGGGAGGGGTGGGAGGGAAGAGCACAACAACCAAACCTATCCTGAGTTTGCAAGGATAAAGCCAAATAAAAAAGAATTGAGTTATCAAAAGAAAAAAAAAAAAAAAAAAGAAATACTAAAATAAGCAAAAGGTGGGTAAAATTTTTTGGCATGTGTGTGGACATGTGTTTGGGTTTAAACAAAAAATAGGATGTTGAATGGAGTGTGTGAATGAAGGATCAGCTGAGCTGGGTGATGAAGCCTGAACACTGTGGGAGGTGAGTAGTGAGGTGTTTCTCTTAATTTCACTGTTTTTTTTTAGTTGAAGTTGATTGAGAAGTGCTAGTGACAGACTGGAATTCCTGCCCTCCAGAAAGGGAGAAATAAATCTCTGATCCTGATGGCTTCCAGAGCTGGAGGCGCATCCTGGGGAAAACAGGTCTGAGCAAGGGGCACAGTCCTGATCCAAAGACCAAGATTCAGGTTCGGCTCAAGGTTTAACACATTGGTTCAACTGAGCTCAAAATATTCTTGTAGGAGTTTTGACTTTATTTGAAGACTTGGGCAGAGATTCTGAGAGTTCTGGAAAGACCAGAATGCATAGTGGTGTTGGTCTTGTGGCACCAGGCAATTAAGGCTGGTTTCAGTTCAATTTGTATGATTTAGGTTGTTCTCCTCCAAATTTCCTGAGAAGGGACTGGATACCTTAAGGAAAATATACATTCACTGACCTCGCCTGCTGAGCTACCAATTGAGGACACAAGAGAAGCAATTTGGGTAATCAGTTAAACCCCAAAAAGGGACATTAGTCACAAAAGTCTGTCTCTCCAAGAATGGCTATCAGAAGAAGAGCTGGGTGACTTAAACAGCAAGGATGTTTTTTAGGGACGTTTCCTTTAGTAGGAGCTTTTTTCTCCTACCTCGTATCAAGATCTATCCCCTGGTCAGTCCACACTGAGAGGCCTCGGGTTGCCCATTTTTCCCAGTGTTTGTTTTTCATTTCCTTGGTCTTTGCTTTGTGTAGCAGAAAATCATATTAGACCTCACCATTGCAGGAGTGTTCTTTATAGATGTGACATTTCTGCCTCAGCTTTCTGATAAGAGAACATTTGGCAGCAATCGTATGCACGGAGGTGAGTTTTAAGCAAATAGTAGAGAGTATTCATGGGAAATGAATGTCAAATTTGTAATTATCAGCAGAAATAATGTTCCTGACAGTTACATCCATCTAAGCAGGGAATAGAAATGTACTGTTTAAATTACATGTATGACCCAAAGAGCTGACACCTGAAAGAGCAATGGTTATAGCTCTAAAAATACTGACTGCTGCTTCTGAGCAGCCCGAGCTGCAGCCTGCGTGCAAGGATGGGATTTGCTCGTGGCTGGGGATAGTGGCCGTGCCAACACGGAGTGAAATTAATTCGATAAATTCTTTCCTTTGAGATAAGGATCCAGGTCTGGAGAGTGGAAGCCAAAGAAGCTGCAATTAAATCTCAGATCTCATGGGTAACTAGCAGCACATTACCTAAATCTCGCCTGGTGTTTGTGGCACTGGCAGGGATCAAATCCACTGACCTCATGTATCTTTAATGATGCCTTGGGATGAGCAGCCCCCAGCATTTACTGCCTTCAGCAACGGGGGAAACTCCATAAACCTTAAGGGAGGTTTTGGGTGCCAACACAACATTAAATCCTGGCTGGCCCACCCAGAGCCAAGGGGATGGCCTGGAGCTGAGAGAGGCACGTGAGGTGACATTCCCATCGTGGCTGGGAAAGGGAAAGATGGAGCGTGAGCAGAGGGAGTTTTGGCATAGACACGCTCTCAGCATATGGAACTCACCTTGGGAGTACCTGATGGTGCACCTGGATATGATGGCACATCAACACCACAAAGTGCAGCCACGTTCCAACATGGCTGTGTAAACTTTTGTGAAGGAAGGCAGCAAAAATGTCAAGAATAAACTCCCATGTCCTTCAAGGTAGGGAAGACGAAGTTATTTGGCAGCTCAAGCACCGTTTTGGGCTCACTGAGAAAATGGACAAAACCCCAACCAAGCCAATCAAATATGGATGATTGTTTTTGATGGTAGGAAATAAATTAAACAGGGCACATGCTCTGCTTCCACTGCTCAGTCCCTAAAGCCCTTCCCCAGGTAAGGGGCAGTCTGTGACAGCCAGATCCAGAAACATCCCCCAGGTGTGGTTTAGGGATGTTGTTCTGCAGGCAATAGGAGATGTGGAGGCATCTGACATCTGTCTCAGCAAGAGAAAGCAGTTCAGATCCTCCAGAGAGGCCACACCAGTGCTGCAGTGGGGTTAATGGGCTCCTGAGCAAATGGTGGCCATAAAAATGTGTTTGACAAGACAATGACTGGAATGGAGGGTAATGGGTGGGACCCAGAGAACCCCTTCACCATGAAACTCGACCCACTAACCAGCATGATCAGTGTTCACAGAGTTTAATGATAAAAGGCATGTTCATACTCTCAAGTCAGAGGAACCATTCTCTGACTGTATGAGAACAAACCCAGCTTCCTTCCCTGGCACGAGAAGGAGTTAGGGAGCAATCCATCAGATTGTCCAGCTCAGCTAATAGAGATGCTCCTACCAATTCAGGACAAACACTTGTCCCTTGCTGTCATTAAATTAGGGACTACATGAAAGCTGGAGCTTCCAAATGACCCATAGAAAAAAAGAAAAAAAAAAAGACAATGCCAGGTGTCCCAAAGCCAAAGCCTGGAAAAAGCAGCAGGTGGGGCAGAATCCTCCTTCCCTTCAGATGCAGAAGATTTCTGGGACCATTTTCCTCCAGTCATGTGACAGAAATTCATTGGGAGCTTCCTAAGAAACCTGCTCCTTTTAAATTATTCAAATTTAGGCTCACCAGCCGGTGTGGCAGAAAGAAAAAGACGTCAGCAAGTCTTATTAACATGCTGATGGGATGGCTTCAGGAGTGTGCAGAATGTCCATTTGGATCAGGGCTAAGAGCACAGCATGGCGTTGCCATGGAAACGTGGGGAGGCCATTAATTAGCTATCACACGGAATTGTCAGGGAGAACCTGGACCTCAGCAGCTTTGGCCTCCTCAGGGGCAAAGGGCACAGCCCCAGGGACCCCCCAGCCAGGCCCAGTGACCCCTGCACAGCTCCAGGAACAGCCCCATTCTGGAGGAGAAATGTCCTCTTGAAGGGATGAGAAGTAGGTGGACAAGAAAGCGGAGGGGGCAACAAGCACAGAAGTAAATAAAGGATGGAGATAATTTCCCCTTTTCCTTGCCCCTTCCCTTCCAGGAAGCCTGGCTGCTCTTGCATGGAGGAACACAAGAGATCTGCTGCTTTTTGAGCTGACAAGGCTCATGCCAGTGACCTCGAAGAAGTCAAGAGTGCCCCAAGGCCCCCAAGGCAAATCCAATTAATGGAGTTTGCATCTTCTTGGGTGCAGCTGGGCTGAGGGAACTCCAACGCTCCCTAAAGCCATCCTGCTCCCTAAAGCCATCCCAGGCCACGCTAAACCAGGAATCCCTTTCCCCAAAGTGAAACACGGGCAAGTAAGAGAGGCTTCTTGGCCACTTGCCCAGCCTCCCTTCAGAGCCAGAATCCTGTAAGCAAGCTGTGATGGACTTCAGCTGCCACGGATGGGATGTTCTTTTTAGCTCTTTAGCCCACTTGCTAAAGCATGGCTCAGGAGGACATTTGGCAGATGGTGCCTCCTGCACAGGGGTGTAGCAAGATCCCCAGCCTGGCTGCTCAGTCCCAGTGCTGCAGGAGGCACTGCCAGCTCTGTGCTCCGTCTCCCAAAGCACTTTCCTTGAGGAATTTACCCTCACTGGAAGGAAGAAATGGCACAAGGAGGAGGTGCTGCAAGGCTGAGAGCAGAGGCACAGGGGGATGGTGTGTGGTGTGTGTTCTGGGGAGACATGGCAGACAAGGCACAGGGAGGTCATGGGGGAGACACTTCCATGTTCTTTCTGCCTTGGAAGGTTTGAAATCATAGATTGGAACAAATCAGATTATATTATTATATTATTCCTGTTGGAGCCAGTCAGATTACAGACTCCTTGCCCAAGAATGCCCATATCAATTATCTCACCCTCACAATTTCTTTGCCTTAATCTAAAGCTTCTCCTAATGTCACCAGAGTTATTCTTCATCTGTGAATTAAATAAATATGGAAATCAGTGAGGACTGAAATACTATATAAGAGCCTTGGTGGACACTTCAGTCCTTCCTCCTGAATTTTAAACTGGAACAAGATGGGTGCTTTGTACAAATGCACTGGTCAACCAAACCTTCCTTCAGTGTAACAAGAAAAAAAAGGTGAATTATCCAAGTCTCTGCCCCTTGGATATTAAAGACATGTCCAGGAACAGCCCCAGGTACTGTTACCCCTCTTTGTGTCCCCATCCTGAGCGTTTATCTGTAGATCTGTGCAATCTCCAGGTGGCTCCTGTCTACCTCCAGCACTTGCTTGTAAGCCAAGAAGGAAATTTGACCTTGTGTAGAGCCCGTAAAAAAACAGGCTATGGGTTCCTCCCCAGGAGAACTACAAAAGGTGTAGCTGGAAAAAATCACCACAGCAGCAGAATCTGTGGAGAGCTGAGATCTGGTGAGGTGACCCTGAAGAGATGCAGGCAGGAACAAAAGAAATCAGAATGCTGACCTCAGTGCTCAGGGAGGACTCCTTTCACTCCCCCAGCTCATCTTGTCTCTCATCACCTCCTCATTCCAGTTTTGGCTCAGTGATGAACAAAGCCAGCCTATTACATATATATATATATATAAATATATATATAAAATGAACATCATGCAAGCACAGCTTAAAATAATATTTTAATACTGAAAAAGTCAAATAAATGGACNAAAAGGAACCAAAAAAAAAAAAAAAAAAAAAAAAAAGCAAAATGAAATGGGAAAAGCACACCAACTCGTTTTGTTTATTAGGGATGTTTTTCTGCCAGTGATAAATCGCTGTGAGATACCGTAATTTTTAACTACACAGGAGCTTGCAGTAGAAAACGTCCAACTGAATTGTTTTGGCTGAAATTTTAGGTATAAAAAATACTTTAAGTCAAGATTTCTTGACTGACAAATGTGGGAGGGGATATTGCTTTCCGAGAATCCGAGTTAGCCCTGTGTTTTATTGCTGTCAGTCATGTTGTCTAAGACATGGATTTGTCTAAATAGGAAAGAGAAGTTCAGCTGGGGTGATTTTCCAAGATGCTCACTCATCTCCTCAAACAGGGTGTGCCAAGGGGAGCTGAAGGTCAGGAGTTCTCCAAGCTGCTGCCAGGAACAGAGCCTGGATTATCTTGCTGCTGAATTTTGAGGGAGGGAGCCAAGAGCCTGACTGTGACATCAGAAGGGACAGAAACACAATTACACCTCCTGTGTTTCTACGTGCAGGTTTCTGTGAAGTTCTGATATGTGTATATTATTGATCTCCTAACTTATTAACAGACATCTATTAATTTATCTATTAATTCAGTGTACGCCCGGGAATAAACACAATGAGAGTTGGATTGTCACGGAGCCCTCAAAATGTAGATTAATAGATAAATTAATAGAGGTAAATTAATAAAAAAATTAAGGTTGCCACTTACACAGACATGGTGAGTTTAGGATTACTCTGATTTTATAGGTGGGTAAAAGAAGTCTGAAATGGGAGGAGAGTGACTTGCTATGGCAGAGCCTGCACAGAATGTGACCAGAGCCTCTCTGGAGTCTCAGGCCTAAGCCTGACCTTTGAAGATAAAGATAGATGAAGATGAAGATGAAGATGAGGAGAATGTCAGTGTGGGAATGGTTATTCCAGGTGTGCTTTATTTCCACAGCCATTCTGACTGCCCCACTCTCACAGGCAGTGACAGTGGCCTGGAGAAAGATGCACAAGGCTGTGCTGCCACGATGTGGGTTTTGTTTCAGACTTCTGACATCCCAAAGGCTCAGGTGCAGCCTGAAAGGATAATCAGTCTTCACCTGATTTTGGGGTAAAGTGACCCCCATGACAGAAGTTTCCTGGAGACGAAGCAATCCTTATTTCAGCCTCTTTTCTGGAGCAGGCTCCTTGACCTCATTGAGCATCTCCCTCTTTGTGGGGCTGTGCCGTAGTTTAGGGATGAATCCTGTTCTGCCATGTGGTGACAGGATCCTATTCTACAAATGTCAGGCTTCTAAGGGCTGAAATCTGACTTTCTAACTTCCCTAAGACATTTAGACTCAGGGTTCTGTTAAGATTCATTTCAGGATGAGAAAGAAAACCTGGATATTGCCTGAGTCGGATTTAGACACTAATTCTGACCTTTTGTGTTTTTACAAGCTACTCAATTAAGGTAGATCACTCCTGCCTCACTCCAGGATACTTGTGAACTACCTCCAGACTTTCATTCCCTCTTGATATGAAAATCTAATCATGTTCATTGCTCAAAATCAACTCTGGTTGAAGACTAATGCAAAAAGGCTCAGCTTAAGCAAGCAGCTTGTTCAGGAAATGTAGATAAGAAGCCCTGGTGGGTTGCTTTGAAAGTCAATAGAGTTGGATTTAGGAGGATTAGTGAAGGGCTCAGTCCTGCAAGGTGCTGAGCACGATGGGTTGCAACGCTGAAGGTCTGAATGTGTGTGGCAGATGCATGAAAGTCAAAGGGGCTGCTCAAACCCCTCAGAGTTAAGATAATGCCCATATATTATTTTGGCTGGAACTCAGAGTTCTCAATGACTGATAACACGCAGGGAGAATCCCAGATCTCAGGGCTGTAAAGGCCCAGGAGTGCCAAGATAAAAAAACCCAACTTGCCAGCCTGAATTCCTTTGTTCCTCTCAGCAGCTGGCTGAGGTGAGGTGAGCCTGGGCAGCCGTGATGGAAGGTGCACAGAGCCCCCCAGCCCGAGGTGAACCACCACAGTGCACCCAGCAGCCAGAGAGGGGCACAGCACCTGCCCAAATGAGCCCTGATTGCATCATTTCTTAATGAGAATTAATATCTCTGATGTAGCACTGAGGGACCTCAGTCACACAGCCAGACCCCAGAGGAGCTGGCATTTTACTGAGATGTAAGAAAAAGGAGATCTGGTGTCACAAAATCCCTCAGAGGAGCACTAATTAAGAGGAAGATGCATGTGGCAACATCTGAAGTTCCCAGCGGGTTTTCAAGGGTCAGTCCCATAAAGGTGGACCAGTCCTTCATCTGTTTTTTAGGGTATTTTTTTTTTGCTGGCCCTGGAAATGTTGGACAGGAGCCATTGCTTTTACCATTTCACTATAATTCCATTCAGAAAGTGTTTTTATATGTCTCTGATATCTTTATAGAGTGAGCAGCATTTCCTTCAGGTCAGCATTACTTGTACATTTATTACAGGATCCAGTTAATAAAAAAAGGGCCAACAAATTCAGAACAAGAAATAACATAAAAGCCAAGCAGATGACACAGACAGAACAAACTCATGCTCTAAAGAGGAGCTGTTTAAAACAAGAAATAGGGCAGAAGTAGATGTTGAAAGAGTTGCCCATGGTCACAGAATTAGGCAGTGACAGAGGGAAAGGAAGGAGAATCTAAAAATTGATCTCTTGCAGACAGCTCTGGTTGTACCCATCAATGTCTGTGGTTTTCAAAGTCTGTACCTAAAGGAGCAACAGTTAGCTGGGAAATTTAGGCTTTGTTGCCAGCGTGAAGGGAGCTGAGGAGCCAAAACCACATCCACTGTGTGACTGGTTGTGAAATAGCTCACCAGTTGTGGAATAGCTGCAGTTTATTTGAAATATCAGGCATTGGCCAGAGGCAAAGTATTTCAGACCAGGGTACCCAGCTGTTCTAATGGCCCTGGCATATTCTGACTTTCCGTGCTCTGCTGTAAAACAATAATGCCATTTCTGCCATCGTTATGCATCACAAATCAATCTGGCTGCTCATGAGCAGCTCTGACCTGAATCTGTCACTTTACAGCAACCTCCTGTAGGATTCCAGGTTTACTGCCATATAAGTGCTTTATTAGACATGGAAGGCTGCAATAAGCTGATTAAAAAAACCCTTTCTTTTTCCTTTTTATTTTTTTTTTTCCTTTAAAAGACTTAACATATACTTTTCTGTCATCAGATAAGTACAAAATAAACCTGAAGCTTCACCCAAAATACATTATGCAAAGAAATCTGTCACTATAAAAAGCCTGAACCACGCAGGACTCCCTGTACCAACTCCTCCCTGCACCGCCTTGGCTGCATGAGAGGGAGTCCTGTTGTGGCAACTGTTAATTCTTTAAAAGCCTTGACTCAAACCATCCTTTCTGTGATTCAGCTGCTGCAAGACACATTTTCTCCCTAGAAAAGCAGCTTTCTGGAGCAAGAGTTTCATTCCAAGAAGGGAAGTTCTAAAGTTAAACGGAGAGCAGCATTCTGGAAGTTTTGGGTGAAAATCAAACCTCCCATCTTATCTCATCTCAGAAATCTCAGGGCAGCATTCTTGAAGGGAAACTTTGGTGAATGATTTAAGAGGCAAGGGCTTCTCTGCTGGGTTTTGATTACTTCACGCCAGATGAGACAGAGCCAGCCAAATGCTAAGCTGGAAATGAAGTGTTTCAATAATTTCCCATTAAAAATGTCAACAAAAATGATATTTTGCTGAATTTGCATTTCTGCGAGGGAAAACTGTTCAGCTGGGGAAAAAATGAATTGGTCAGCTCCGTTAGCAGAGAGTGAGCTGAGAAGTGAAGTTCATCCCATCCGGGCTAATGGGGTGTGAAAACTTGGCCTTGCTGAGTACATGCAGACCTTTCTGAGTGCTCCTGAGAGCCTTGGGGGAAGGAGTGATCCTTGATTGCTCTGTCTGCTGTCTACACAGCTGGAATGTGCTGCTCCACACAGGGACAGGGGGTGAAAACCCAGTGGGGTTGCTTTCTGCATTTCCAACTCCCACCCCGATGATCAGGCAGTCTGCAAAGGCTGCTCTCCATCAGACATTTCCATGGCTAGTGCTGCAGAGAGGCAATTAGCCATGAGGGCAATACACTGTGTGTTTTCCTACAACCTCTGAGGGTCCAGCCTTTGGCAGGGAAGTGGCTAAAATCAATTAGCGAGACGGCGTGATCGAGTGTGTCTTGAAAAAGCAAAAAGGTTTTAATAAAGAAAGAAAATAATGCAAACACAAAGGCAAAGATGAACACAGCACAGAGACAAGTCTCCTACTTGCTACAACACCTCGAAAAGTGTGGAGTTTCTTTGTTCCTTCATTTTACAGTTTAGGTGGGCTGTTTGGCTCTTGGTCCAGTGAGATTACCAAGAGGCTTTGGGTTACTCTCTGAGCCCAACCCATGCTCCTGTGCTGGCTCTGAGCCAATTACAATGAGAAACCCACAGAACTTTCTAGTTAAACTTCCTAAAATGTCTAAAGGTAAACTGAAACTCTTTCCCTATTTGGAAACACCTGCTGGGGGTGTGGGGGATGCTTTAGTGCAGTACACCACCCCTCACCTGAACTGGCTCTTGCCCTTGGGCTTCCACCGCTCCAGAAAATGATTTTGTGTGTGTATTTTCACCTCAGGGGAGGTAGCAGGGCTGTGTGCCAGCCCTGCTGGCACAGCACACAGGACACATCTCGGGGATGGCTTCTTGTGGTGGGAAGGAAGGGGCACAGTCTGTCCTGGATAGAGAGAACCAAACCTGGCAGACCTGTGGGTATCCTAAATAGACGCAGCAGCACAATTTAAACTCGAGCAGGGCACCAGGTGGCTGCTCCCAAAGGAGCTGGCTGCCCTGTGGGATGTGCTGGCTCTGGAGATAGGGCCTGGGAGCAGGGTGGTGGCACACATGGCCAAGCAGAGCAGTGTGTTTGCAAAACAGAAGCATTGTGGGGATCATCTGCAATATTTTAAAGCACGACTCGACAAGTTGGAGCCCAGCTTGAAAGGAGAGAAGGTATTTTGAGAGTGACATTAGAGCCACTGATGGTGGCAGGGTTTTGCAGTGTGTGCTCTGCAATCAGGGGACAAAAGCCCCAGATATTTCTGGTAATCAAAGCCCACCTTTTAAATCAGTTGTTGAGTTTTTTTCCTCTTGTGGCAATCACTGCCCAGCACAAGCTGAATTACGGCGTTCTTTATTAACCAGCGCTGCTTGCCTCACCTTAATTAGTGCAGACCACTGGAGTTAAGGTGAACGAGGTGAACATTAGATGCAATTTTATCATTGATGTTGAAAAGACAACCAAACCTCAACTCTTCTCCCTGTGAGTACCTGCCTTGCCTTTGTGAGATGATCAATAGCCCTTCCACTGGAGGGGGTGGGCAAAGCACCTTTCAGAACTGATAATTGTGCAGGATCCAAGTGTTTTCTAATAAAATCTTTCAAAACCTTCACAAAATTTCTACTGAAGGCCAGATTTCCTGGGACACCTGTAATTATTCAGAGCATAAGAGAGAAGAGATGAGAGTTATGGGCCTGTTTCACCTAAAGAGGCTCAATTCAAACCAGGGACCAGAAAGACCAGGACATGGATAATCAAAGGAGAGTGAAAAAAAGAGAAATTATAATAATAAATAATAATAAAAGAACAAGGATCAATATCTTGAAGGGAAAAAAAAAAAAAGCATTTAATTTTGTACAAACCATAAAGTGTACACACATTCTGTGATTTCCCAGAGGTCTCCTAGCTGATTCCATTTTCTTGTAAAACCCACATCTTTACACACCACATCCCCAGCTCCTGTCTTTGCAATACAAATTGTTCATCCAGACTGCAGGACACCCTGAGAGATTTATTCCCATGGTGCTGCTCTTCCTCTTTTTTTTTTTTTTCTTCACATTTCAAAGTCAAATATTTATCTTTTGGGATCTTCAGTGTTTTACTTTGATCCCTGAAAGAGAGACAACTCCTTTTCCTTGCCCTCACGCTGGAAAACCATGAAGGCAGAGGCAGCGTGGCTGTCAGTGAAGTGGCCAGCAGGATGCAGGAAGACAATCAAATTCACACAGCAGATGGGAGTCTCCAAAATTATTGTTTTCCCCAAACTATGGCAACATGTCAACATATTGACACATTCAAGAGCTTGGCATCCTGGCAGAAAAAATGCTAATTCAGGTTGAGGAAGAGACTGGGACATCTTCCCTTACCTTTGAAAGGATCTGTTTTAAATTCACAGCTCACACAGTGTGGCACAGCGTGGTTTATGCTGAATTATTTTGGAGATCTGGCCCTTTCTAGAAGAGTGGAGAGCCAAAAAAAGTGTTTTATACACAGTGTAGTTAGTGCATCCCAGGCTTTTGTCTGCAGCTTTACAGAGGAACGTCTGTGTGAGGCCTGTCCTAAGTTTATCCTGGTCCAAAGCAGTTTTCCAATGCCTAAATTTGCCTGGACTGTTGTCCAGACTGTGAAAAGTGATAGTATTGATCCCTTCTCCTTGCTGACAAGGTGTGACGGGGATAATTGGTGAAGCTGTGTGGCAGAGTGTGCAAAAAGAAAATTAAAAATCCAGTGATGTGCCCCTCTCCCACCACTGGCAAACACACCCAGGCCCCCCAGGCAGCTCTGCCTGGGTGTTCTGCCCCCAGAGGGGAGGCTGATGGCACAGGGCTCTGATGAAGTCACTGCTCCTGCCCCACATGTGACACCCCTGTCCGTGATGTTCCAGCCAAAGCTGTGTCCTCCTGGCCCCAGGGAATTCAGCCTCTGCTTTCTTTTCCAACTTGCTGGCCTGGGGAAGCTCAGCTCGTCATCCTTCCACCTCCTGTGACAGGGAGAGGAGACCAAGAAAATAGAAAAGGATGAAAAACAAATCAAAGAGGAGGAAAAATACCCACTTAGCAACAACTGGAGGTCTCCTCAAATGTCCATACAAGCACCAGACTTTCTGAGGTGCCTCAGTGGGACCAGGAAGGGCTGGAAATGGGAGAAAAAAGGGAAATAAAAAAGTTGTTACACTGAAAACTCACTTGAAAGAAGCCATGGAGGTGGGTCTGAGCCAGGCTGCAGCCGCTGATTCGAGCTGTGCTTATCACTCTGTGGAGTTCAGGGAGCTTTCAGGTGATTGCTCTAAAAATACCTTATCTGCAATGGTTAAAAATAATTTCCTCCTTTCTATTTATTGACCTCCCTCTTTACTTTTATGACCTCCCATTCCCAAATACCTTCCAAGGATTTAAAAATAACAATCTGTCTTTCTTCCTCCCCACCTAATTTGATTAATCTACACAGCTCTGTTTAATTGGTTGTGTGTGGAAAATGAAGACCTGGAAGAGGAGCGTTGCATCACTGGTCTGACCTCCAAAGAGGAGTGAACAACACTCCCTGCACACTGTCCCTGGGGAATTCAGTGAATTTTGGGTGATTCAAATACGAACTGCTGTCCTCTGAGCTGCTGCTTTGTTGGCCTGAGGAAGAGCAAGGCTCAGGGAGATGCTCCAGATGGAGGTGAGAGCAGATAGAGCAGCAAAGCACAGTCACTTGCTTTGTACATGGATTAATGGCTGTGCTTCATTCCAGTGCAGCTTTTCCTGGCTGTGCCTTCTCTTGCCGTGTGCACGGCCCAAAGTCTTCACAGAATGGGTCAGGCTGGAAGGGATCACAGTGGAGAGACCTGGCCCAACCTCCCTGCTCAAGCAGGGTCGTCCTGGAGGTCTTCTCAGACCTTGTTTAATTGTTGCCTCTCACGCCGTGAAGTGGCATTTACTTCTTCATGTTGATCTTGTGACAGCAACAGGAAGAAATCTTAAGCTCCTCAGAGAGGATGAATTCCACAACGCTGCCACTTCAGACTGAATCATCTCTTTAAGGCACCAGAGCTTTCTTCAGGCACCGAGTTACATAAGGGAGAAGGCTGTGGGAGCCCTCAGGTGCAGGCGTGGAGGGAAGGGCTGTGCAGGGTGTGTGTCCTGGTTGGATCTGGAAGGACAATTCAGAATTCCACTGCTCAGCCTTTGTTAGAGAAGGGGCATTATTTAGCAAGAAATAATACCAAACACAGGGGGAAAAGAGTCCAGCAGAACGGGTACAGATGCACTTCATTTAATTTAGTACTTCCCTGCTCCTCACTCTGTGATTGGGGACGCAGAGAACAGCAGCCACTTCGAGCTGCAAGCACAGCTTTTTATAAGGACTTTGCAGTACCTTCTGCCCTATTAACACTTGCTGTATTCTACTCCCAGGCTTAATTATTCATCTTATACCCAAAAGTGCAGCAATGATTAAACTGAAGAGCAGTTAGGCGTTTTCAAATTGAAGCGATGCTGCAGCGGCGGAGCGACGCGTGTTTCAAGGGTACGAGTTTGTCCCTCTCTCCGTGCCCAGATCTCCTCTCCACTGAGCTCTGCCTCTGTGTTCCCCCTCTGCTCAGCCTTTAAAGCACCTCTCTTTGTTCCCCTTTCTCCCCTCGTCTCACAATTACGTCTTTTAGCTCTCTCATGCCATTACCTTTCCCCTCTGTTGATTTGCCTCTGCAGCTGAATTTCCTCTATTGCTCTCTCTGCAGGCTTGGATCAAAGCCCATTGAAAACAACTGAAATTTTCTTACTGACTGTTGGGAGATAATGCTGAAAGAAGGAAACGTTAAGAATAACAAAACTGAACTGCAGTTTTCAGTCTGTGGATTAGGGATGGGTCAAGTGACTTTCTGTTTCCAGTAGCCTTTAATTTCTCTGACTCCGTGAAACTTGAGCAAACCATTTCAGCACCATTTCTGAAGGGCAAAGATGTGCAGATTCCAGGAGAAAGCACAAAACAGCCCTTTGAAGTGCCATCAGCTGAGAAGGAAGCCTTCTCACCTCGCTCTAAATCGTGAAAATAATTTGAGACGAATGCTGGTGACACTGAAGACGGCTAACTTCTGCCACCACCAAGTCAGGCTTTCAGTTTAACTAGTTATTTAAGCCAGAACGAGACTGTTACCTTTGGAGAATGACTCATCCCACCCACTTCAGACACTGTACATTAGAGGAGGTGACTCATGCTCTGGAGATTCCTCCCCTTCTCCTCACAGCCTGTACAAGAGGGCTGGATCACTCGCTCAGACATTTAAACTTTTACAGGACTAAAACTGGGTAAAATTATCTCCCTTAGCTGAAGAAATCCAGCACTTTCTGTGCTCCACGATAAGCACTATGATGGACACCAGAGCATTGCTGCTCTGTGCCCCTGGCTGTGGAGCTGCAGGATGGACTTTCTGTCTTGTCCTAGCCAGGTCTGAAGTCATTGATGCCCAACAGGCTGCCAGCTCAGGTTCAAGCTTAATCCTTCTGGGAGACAGCAGGAATTCCTTCTGTGCTTCATCCTGCAAAGCAGTAGGTGGACACTCAGTGTGCAGCTCGATTTCAAAAACCTCTTCCCTCTCTTTTGGACACTGCACTTTACACTGCACCTCGTGGTGCCTTCATTTCATTGAGCTTCTCATCCTCTGTCACCTCATTCTATGCTGATGGCTCTAACAGGTTTGGCTTCCCATCCCTGACTTAACCAGGACATCCCAAGGTCCTGGGGCAGGTGGGAACAGGGTGCCAGACCTGGTTTTGTTTTCCAGATGTCCCTGCAGCTGAGCTGTGGTCACACTCCCTGTCTCTGAGCGGAAGGATCCAGCCCAGCACTTCACACAAACACTGGAGCACAGCCAGTCCTCTGGAGAGAGAGCATGAGAGCAGTGTCCAGACTTTCCATTTCCAGAAAACCACACGAGGGGAAACAAAGTGAAGACTTGCTCCTGCCCTCTCTTGCTCATAGTTTCTCCCATGCATTTTTGCATCAGTACATTCATTTATAGAACTGACCTGAAGACAAATGCACAGCAGCTTTCCTTGCCTTCCCCCTGCTATCTTGGAGGCAAGGCTCCAGTCTTTAACCATATGACACAGCCAGATAAGCCTTGCAATAAAAAGCAAACAATGCAAGGCCAGCCCTGGGCAGTCCCAGCCAGGATCTCTGTTTGTTCGGCGTTTTCCCAGGAGGTTGTGGGAGATACCTGCGAGTGAGGCTGAATGCAGAGAGTCAACTTTGCTGAGGCAAAGAGCACAGCATTCTGGGTTATTAAACCATTTGTCTTCCAGCCCTGGGGAAAAGGAGTTTGCCACAGAAAGTCACAAGTGGGCTGAGTTTGTGTGTCCCGAGCCTGTTTCTCCCCATTCTGCTGCATCCCCCAGCGTGGCACCTTCACAGCACAAGCACCAACTTCTGGTGGGAAGGGAGCAGGGACTGGGAAAAGCAAAAGAAGGATGTGCCTGACAGTTTTTGAAACTGTCTCTGTCTCTTGTCTGCCTCATCTCCAGATCTCCCCTCAACAGTGTTTTTACTTTGTTCATAGGTTGAGGTGTTTTTTTTTCAACACAGACTTATAAGAAGAGTTAATGCTGTCAAAAAATTCACTTTTGGAGTAAACTATATTCTCCATGGCATGATAATACAATGTGCTGTTAAATTCTTTTACTCAGGAGGGAATAAAGGATATTTGAGCATAAATGCATTATCCACAATCCACAATAGCACAGCCTATACCCCTGTGGATAATGCTATTAGTGCTACATTTCAAATTAAAAAGCATATGCTCTTCTTTCAAAAACAAGGGAGTGCTGCCCACTGCCTTCACTTGACTAAGAACAAAAGCTTTTAAAGTGATAAAACAGCATTCATTTGATAAAAACAACCATCTGTATCTGATTTAGATAAGTGTTGATATTTAAAGACAAATTGCTGTTTTGGGAAAATTAAATACAAGTGGGAAGGTTGGCTTGATCTGACCACAAATTGGTGTCTGCATTCCCCCAGCAGCACTAACCCAAATCCTGACACTAAACGCTGACCTTGAACACCAAGTCTTGTGCAAGGGCTCTTTAAATCATTTTCTTAAAACTCTTCAAATAAACACGTTCCCAAACTCACCCTCTGCCTTCCCAGCTTATTAGTCTGGATTACTTAAAGCAGGCTGCTTATTAAGGGTTTTTTTTATATCTTCAGAATAATTTGGAAAGACACCAAGCTCTTAATGTACCAGATTCTCATAATGCAATGTGATATTAACAAACATCAAACTCCATCAATGATCTGTGCAGCAGGCACCCTTAAAGCATGTAATTAAGATAACAGGAGATAACATCAGCCACGGAAAAAAAAAAAAAAAAGGAGAGCGGAGGAGGGAACACAAATGGAGTTTTTCTGAGGAGGCTGAATGGAGCCCGACCCTTTGAGGTCAGGACATGGCAGCAACGTGGGAACACTGAGAATGGTGTTGTGAGAGTGCACCGAGCTGAGTTGGGCACTGTGGTCATCCTCAGAGCCACGACAAGAAGCCCAGCCAGGGCAGAAAGAGAATATTCACACACACACACACATGTGTGCTCTTGGAAATGGTGGTGCAAGCTCTTGAGGAAAAGACCCCAAGTGTAATAACCTTTCCTTGAGTTTTAAATGGTGATGAATATAACAATGTTAGTGCTTTTATCAGTAGGCCTTACAGGCTGTGCAGAGAGGGTCAGTATTACGAATTTATTTCATTTTTTATAGAGGATTCCACTGCTTTATTTCCTCTGCCACTCTGCTGGCCACTCCCAAAGGTGGATGTGCCCATGGAGGGCAGGGCAGCACTGGAAAAACACAGTGAAACCGAATTCAATGCTATTATCACTTTGTGCTGCCAAGAATCACCCAGAATCCCCCATCTGCTGGGCTATTTCTGCTCGCTCTAGAAGGAGAGGAGTGGGAACAGTACTTTCTTTCCAAAATGTTCCCATAGGCTTGGAGAAATGTTTGTGGCTGTGCACACCTCCTAATCTCTTTTCTCTGGTAAATGGCTGGATATTTTTGTGCTGGAAAGTGTGGATGTATGTGCTGTTCCTTTGCCTAACATAACTGAATACATCCATACTCAACTGAACATTTATATTTAGCTTTTAAATTAAAAAAAAAAAAAAAAATTAAAACCCCCAGCATATCATGATAACAAGTTTATTTCCAACCAGAAGCTTCCATCCATTCGGGCAAAACTCACTGCATTTCAAGGCAGTAAGAGACAAGGCCAAATACATATTTTAAATAACATCAGAGAAGAGAAAAAACGCAGCATATTTCATATTTCATATTAACATATAAGTCCAGCCTAATAAACCCCCTTTCCCTATGCAGAACCCCCGGTGTCAGGCAGAAAAGTAAACCAATTTGTCACTGCTGCTGCCTGGTGCCAGGATAAAAGTGCGTGCTATTCCCAGCCCTTTGCCAGAGGTCACTGGATGCAGCGCCTCGAAGCCTGTCTGATGGAAAACAAACGAGTGCAAACGCTCCAAACCGAACAGAAGGAGCTCTGTCGTGACTGGGGGAAAGGCAGGGGGATGATGTCTTTGGGGGAAGGGGAGGAAAAGAGCTGTGCATGGTTCATGTGGCACAGGAGTGCTGTAATCACTGCGCAGGGGGACGGCTGCTTCCAAGGACAAATGGATAATACGTGTTTAGCTGGGGCGATGGTGAGATAGTGAGGAGCTCTGAATGCACTGATACAGCAATTAACTGAACTCCTGTCCTTGGGCAGCTGCTGAGGTTTCTTAAAAGTGCAGTTTTACGCAGCACTTCAAGTCTTCCCTCAGCAGCAGCGGGGATGCACGGAAAATGTGCTCCTGTGTGTGCTGGCAGCAGCAGGACATCCCTCCAGGGACACCATTCCCTCCTCCAGGGATACAGAATAGGGAATGTGCTCTGTGGTCCCTGAACCTGCCCCTTCAGAGGGTTAGATTGGACAACAGGAAGAAATTCTTCCCTGTGAGGGTGGGCAGGCCCTGGCACAGGGTGCCCAGAGAAGCTGTGGCCGCCCCTGGATCCCTGGAAGTGTCCAAGGCCAGGCTGGACAGGGCTGGGAGCAGCCTGGGATTAGTGAAAGGTGTCCCTGCCCACGGCAGGGGCTGGAAATGAGATGATCTCCAAGGTTTCTTCCAACCCAAAACATTGTGTGATTCTGGGACTCCCAGGGGAAGATGGAGGGACACCCTGATGCTGAGCCCATGTCAAATACAGAGGTGCTTTTCAGCAAGAAAATCCATGGATGTTTGTACTCTGGAGCTGTTGCCTGTAGGATAAATTAATCCACAAAAATATGCAACTGGGCTTGTTTTCCTGTGCAGTTTGGACAAATTTGTTTTATGGTCTTATCGAGCTAGATCCTTCTTTTTATATCCCGAAATGCACAGGGATGAGCCCAGCACTGCCTGTTTCAACCAACAGCGCATGCAGAGCAGATCTCTGACAGCCTCCAGAGGAACAACAGCACAGCAGATGCCATTTTGGCTGACCACAGAAGCTGGGAAAAGAGCCCTGCAAAGCTGGAAGTCTTACAAAGCTTAACAGCAGGTCCCACAAAGGCAGTGTCGTGCTCCTACCAGAAGGGGATGGGTACACATGGGCACAGCTGTGCTCTGGCCAGCAGTGGGCTGGGAGAGCTTTTTTGTCCAGGCTGGTGCCTCCCCACTGAGCTCACTGTCTGTGCTCAGCATCACCCCCAGGGAAGTGACACTGAACCTGGGCACTGCACTGATTAACTTTTAGCCACAGGTTTATCAGGCTAATTTTGCTCTGTGAATTCTTTCTAATTTACTCGGCTCGCTTTGCCTTTCAGAGACTTGTCCTCCTACAAGGGGATAATTCTTTGCATTTATTTGCCAAACATTTTATCGTGGAATTTTTTTTTTTTTTATTCTGTGCCATTACTTGGTTGAACTGTAAGGTTCTGCAGGTTGCCTTTCTTGTTCTGTTTGTAGTCCATCCAGCACTTTGACTGGGGGCAGGCCGTCCCTCTGTGAGATCTATCCATCTATATATATAGATATCTATATAAAATAGGCATTGCATTGTTAGTACTCTGCATCCCATGCTCATGTTGTGCTGGTTGGTTCTGACACAACCCGGAGCTCCCATGCTGAGTATCAGCCACCTGATTTCATACACATTTCTCCATCAAAGCAGGTTGTTAGGGCTGAAGCTGAGAAACAAAGTCAAGTTCCTTCTAATTCCCCAGCACAGGAAAAGGAGGTCCAGCCACTGAGCAAACAATGGCTGTATTAATTAGGCTGCTATATCTGGAAAGTGTTTTGAGGCATTTTCTCACTGTTATTTTGTTCCCTTTTGTGGGATGCCTGTGCCTCGTGACCCCAGCTGACACTCTCACCACCATCCTTGCTCTTTCAAGGTATCTTTTATTGCCAGACAAAGGGAGAAATGTCTATTTGAATGTGGCACCAGATAGGCCATTGCTAACATCTCTACAATAGAAAAAGGGCCTGCAGAATAAAGCCATCCTTGGTATTATCAGGAAGGCAGGTGAGGGCTGAGAGGACGGAGCTGTTGTCACAAGTGTCAAGGGTTAAAGGTTGCCAGCCCTGGCTTTGGCCACCCTAGGGCGATTCTCAGCTGGTGTAAACTAAAGCACCTTCCATGAAACAAAAAAAAAACTATTGAACTGTGTCTGTTATACCCCATGATTTCACTGGAATTTCAGGGAACACGTGATGGAAAGAGCCCTCAAAGGTCACAGCACCCAGTCCCTGCTATCTTGGGCAACTGTTCCACGCAAACCCACTCGAAAGCTGATCAAGCTTCATCATAAAACCCATCAGGCTGCTGCCTGCCACCCACTCCTCTTGCTGAAGGCTGTCCCAGAGCTTCCCTCCTCTGCTGGCTGCAAACCCTCCGGCTTTCAAACAGAATTTATTACATGGAACCCATCCGGGCTCACTTTCTGAACACACAATTTTAACCCAGCTGGGGGAGGAAGCAGAGGATGGAGGGGTGGCTTTGCACTCCTTTTGTTGCACAAACCTGGGAGAACGGTCCCCTGGTGTGGGGAGCCCACTGCATGGATCAAAGGTGGGGCTCAGCTCTCAGTTCCTGCATTTCCTCCTCTGTTTGCAGGTAACTCACGGCACTATTGAGCTCTCTGCTGTTCCATTGCAGTCTTTCCCTCAAAAATCACTTATTTCTTTTGTAGGCAGAGCAATTTCCTCATACCAAGACTTTATCTCAGGACAATTAGCTGCAAGGAGACAATATCTACGCCAGTTTGTCCAAAATCCCAGATTCCCCACAGGCAGTTCACTCACCAGGGGGGCACAGGATCACCAGGCCAAACCTGAACATGGTTAAATGCTGTGAGCTCCAAGGGGAGGAGGAAAAAGGTGTGTTCCTTCTGCCTCATGCCCCTGAGTGTGTTATGACCCTTTAACGTGCAGAATAATTCACACTTTATTCATTCAGATTCATTTAACTGTGATATTTCATATTGGGTGCACCTTCATTTTGACCAGCTGGGAACATGGGACAGCTTTAACACCATCAGGAGCATAAAAATCCTCTCAGTCTTAGCAGGTTAAAGCCTGATCCACCAAGACAACCTGGGCTCAGCTCCTCCTGAGGACACTGTGGTTATGTTTAGTCAAGAAGGCTTCAAAGCTTGGACACACATTGCTTTTCTCCCTGCACAGAAATAAACCATTTTTGACCAGCATTTTCACCTTGCTGAATGTGGAAAATATCAAAGGAAATGTGCTTTATATATGTAAAAAAAAAATCAGCTCAACAAGAAAGATTTCTCCAGAGGGATGTGGTCAGGAGGGGAGATTCACTGCTGGGCTTACATTTGTCTGCAGAAATGGTACCTTTGTTTCTGCTAGCTTTTTTAGGGCTAAAATGACAATGATTAAGAGATTCATTTAGTAAGCTTGTGCTTCTTCCTTTCAGGCACACTCTCCCTGGAGGAGTTAAATTGGAAATCCACGGAGGCTTCTGAGGGTGGGGAGCTCAGAGGAGGTGTGGAGAACACATTTCAGCAGCTCCTGAGGTGGCAGGTAGTGATTTCAAGCGAGGAAGCAGGAGAAGGTTGGAGTTGCTGATCCACCCTGGCTGGCTTCCAGTTCTCAGGGCCCAGGAATGGATGAAACCATGGACACAATTCTGCTAAAA
This sequence comes from Sinosuthora webbiana, assembly GCA_013397395.1. NCBI lineage: Eukaryota > Metazoa > Chordata > Aves > Passeriformes > Sylviidae > Sinosuthora > Sinosuthora webbiana. Next base: position 559,421 of record VXBN01017340.1, on the reverse strand, counting down.
GAAGAAACTTTTAAGAAATAAAGAAGAAATTCCTCCCCGTGAGGATGGGCAGGCCCTGGCACAGGGTGCCCAGAGAAGCTGTGGCTGCCCCTGGATCCCTGGCAGTGTCCAAGGCCAGGTTGGACATTGGGGCTTGGAGCACCCTGGGACAGTGGGAGGTGAAAAAGAAAAGCCTCTAAATCACAGCCCCAAAATGTTAAGTCACAAAGTGGACCCAGCAGCTGCAGGAGGGAGAAGTACAAACCCTTTTTGCTTTTTCTCGTTTCTTTGTCTTCCTCGGACTAACTCTTCATTTATTTTCTTCTTTTGCCTTTTCTCTTTTCTCCTTTACATAAAGATTTCTTCTTCCAACTCTATCTCCCGCAGCACAATTTACATTAACACCATCTCATCCTCCTATTCTGCTGTCTCACCTTTTCCTCTCCTGGTCTGACACAACAAATCCCATTCTCCTGCCATACTCTTACTTTCACTCTTTATTCTTAATCCAGTTCCAGCCCTTGCCCCTGCTGCTTGCCTCTCACAGCTTTTCTCTGCCTGGGCTCCAGGGACAAGGGATGCAGCAGGAGTTTGAGCCTGGACTCAGGTGATGCTGCCTGCTTGTGCTCTCTGGGAGCCCTGCAAAGTGAGGCCACTTAACCAGGACAGAAGAGCACACCTGCCCCTAACAGCCTTTGAAAATTGACTTCAGATGCGTGAAATGGGTCAATAAAAACAAGAAATGAAACTGATGTCAGAGGTTGTCTTTATTTGACAATAAATTGCTTCCTGTGCTCGAATTTCTCTCTCAGCTGGGAGGCCCGTGGCTCTTGGCCAAGGAAATGAGCCCTGCAGCAGAGAAATGAGTAGACAGAAGAGGGGACAAGAGCCAACAGGGCCACCAGCTGCCTCCACCCTGCAGGTGACCCTGCCCAAGGTGTCCATCATTAGGCCAGGCAAAGATGTAATAATATATTTGTATTTAATTATTTTATTACTGCCCGGCAATATTTTAGATTACAAAATGATACCAGAGCAGGGGGTGTACATAATAACTCGCAACAAAAAGCAACTCTGCCGGAAGATTTCCCCTTATAGGTTTATTTTGTCAAGGATTGTTCCACATTTACATTTTCCCCTCTTAAACTAAGAAACAGATCCTCCCTCTGCATTGTGAGCGGCACCTTTTGAAGGCAAGGAAGAAAGAGTGGGGATAAAGCAGCAAAACATAAAATGAACCCTGGGGCCCATGCCTCTACTGCCATGTGGGAGGGGGCTTCAAAGGGAAGCGCTTGTGACTGAGATTTCTGAGCAGCAATGCAGAGCAGCCCCACCACTGACTCCTTCCTGCTGGGGCTGTGCTCCTGATGCTGCTGGTGACCCAAGATTTGGGAATAAGCCCGAGAACAGCCACCCAAACCCCTCCAGCTACTGAGTCACAGGAATTGTGCAAGTCAGCCCATGACTCAGATCAGGGCTGTCTCAGCCTGGCTCCCCTCCACGTCCCTCCACATCCCCTGGAGGTGCCAAATCCTGCCCCAAGCTGCCGCTGTCACCTGCCAAAAGGGACCTGTTGCTGTGGCAGACAGCTGGCTGGATGCTTTGTTGTTAATGCTGTTCCTACAGCACACCGCAGAGGGGCAGGGCAGAGCCTGGGGGACACCTGGAGCACACCCAGCTCCCCCAGGATGGGTTTTGCCAGGAGAAAAGGGATTTTGTCAACATCTCCAGGTCCAGCCTGGCTGCAGCACCCGGACAGCTGCACCCATGGCACGTGACATGGCACTGGGATTTGTTCTGCTGCAGCCTCCTACAGCTGCAGATGGCACTTGCTGTGTCATCTCCTTGCCAGGCTGTGGTCTGGAGGCATTTTCTGTTGCTTCCAAGCTTGATTATGGACTTCAGTGGGGCAATTAGGGCAAGCTTTAACTTTGCCATAGCTCAGTGATCTTTTATCTTCTCAGGCACAGTGAATTTCCACCTCCCAGCTTTGTCACTGCCAAGGACCACTGGCCTTACTCTGCTCCATGAAAAAGCATTCAGTCAGCACAGCAAGGTGAACCCAACCCTCTGGTTTTAATTTGGATGAGAAATTAATTGCAATAAGATCCCTATCACCACAAGCAACCCCCTACAGCTCGAAAATATTTGGGTGAGAGAGGTACTGAACAAGGGGAAAATATGATAACAGGGCCCTGGCTGGATGCTCTGCACCCGCTCACCCCACAAGTGTTTATTAAAGGTGAGTTCCTGAGGGGCTTTGGAATCTACCTTTGACTCACAGAGAAAATTACACTGAAAGCTTTGATGAGAGAGGCCTGAGCTTCCAAATTTCTGGATCTATATGAGTTTTTGAACTCCTGAGGAGTTAATATATCCAGGTGAGAGAGGCGGGGACAACTAACCTATGTGGATGAACCACCCACACCACCTGAGCTGGAGCTCCAGGAGATGATGTGGGTCACAGGACAGCCCTTTCAAGTCCTTGGGCTCCTTCAAGCCCTTCTGCAGCCCCACTGCCACGGGGGAAATAGCAGCAGCAGCAGATGGGGGTGCCCTCTGTGATCTCCTCCTGCCTGTGGGGGAGCAGGGCTGCTGCCTCTCACCCTGCCCTTGTGTAGCACGGTGCCCAGCACTCAGTGGTTTGGAAAACAGATGATTTCTGCAATACCAGGGCAAGGTTTGGCCCACAACATCAGTGCCAAGTTTGAAGACACACAGTTTGAAACTGGGGGCCATTGAAAGAGGCTTTGTCTCACAGAAGGACCCTCCTGTGGCTGCTTCCTTTTCAATCAGTGAATCACCCTAATCCAAGTCGCTTCTTAATGCAGGATATCACCATCTCCATTTTCCCTGGACCTTTGCAGTCCTATTTCTGCTCCCTTTGCTTGAACTCCTGGTTGGCAGGACCTCTCCTAACTTGTGGAGGTGTGTGCTGTCACAAGGTTTGTCATTTTCCCTCGTGCACCTTTGCTCTTATACAATGAGATCCAGGCTGTATTTGAAGTCTTCACCAAACTTTATATAAATATCAAAAAACCCAGGGAGTTATAACTGAAATAATCTGTGTAAACATCTTCTGAAAGTGCGCACTCCAGTCACAAATATACCGCAGCCTAACAAATATGATCTCCCTTGGGCTTGAGGAGGTGACAAAAGTTCTGCATCCTAAACTTCAGAAGCTTTTTCCATTTGACTCAAGTAATTTTGAAAGTGTAAAGGGTAAAAATCTCCACCTATGGACAATATGGAGGATGAAGGTTTGGAGCAGAGGGATCAGAAATTAACTGGCTGAAGAACACAAGGGTCCTGAAAACATCCAAGCTGAAGGGATGCTTTCCCCCTCTCCATTATTTCGTCATCCTTTATGGTCTGGGATGAAAAGAAATTGCAAAATTGTTTCAGAGTTTAATTTAAAATTGGGAAGTTACATAACTGGAGCCGTAATGAGAACAGTGCCTGCACACACAAGGACAAGAACCTCCTGGGTCTGACATGCTGAGAACACAAGCAGGCCAGCTCATGCAGAAGCAGGACAGAGGGAGGGACCTCACCAGCTGTTCCCCACACGAACCCTGTGTAGTTAACAGGTGCTGTGAATGAAGCAAAGCCAACATGACAGTCACAGCTGCATTGGCCTCCTTGCTGTGCTCTGTCTCCTGACCAAGTGCAGACATCAGCATCCCTCCCCTTTCTGGGGCATCTCTGAAAGCCCCTCAGCAGCCCAGCTCAAGCCTGGCCTCTTTTTGCTTTCCAGCCTCTTGCAAAACTCACAGCTCTGCCCATTTGGGGTGACCTTTGCTGAGCCACGCTGGCAGTAGCAGCCAACAGCTTCTGCTGATCTTTGGAGATGGATTCTCCTTCCCAATCCTGTTTTTGTTCTCTGCTGCTGCACAGCTCCTTTAACGTCAAGCAGGGAAAAATGGATCAGGTGGAAATGTGGGGAAATGAACTCACAGGTTATTATGATGGAAATAGTTTAATTTAATTCAACTTTAGCATTAAACCCCTTTCAGAATCTGTGGTGTCTGGGGCTCCTCCTCGCAGAGAGCTGGTAGCTCTGCACACCCTCTGTCCCCAGGGACAATTTCCAAGTTCACCAAGTGAAAAGCAGGGGAGTGGGAAAGTGTACTAGTTTGGAGGCAAACCCGTGGGAGATCCCAGGTCAGAACTACAATTTAATAGGAAAATTGAGATAAAGGCAATAATAAAGAAACAGAGGCTAGTCACCAGTGTCCTGCAATTGAATTATCTCCTCCCAGACCAGCCTCCCTCGGATCCCTCAAAAAAAAAATTCTGAGTTGATGCCTCCATTCTCAAGTAGGCTGTTGCAGGAAAGATCAATATTTTTTCTCTCTTCCTGCACTAAAAAGGAAATAAATCCATATATCATTGATCCCATACCTCATAACCCCCCGGCCTTGAGATGTCTATCATGACATGTTCACTTGTGACCTCATACAATGGGATACAGTCTCACTGTTGCCAATGTGTGATAAAGGAATAATGTTAATAATAATGCACAGGACCACCAACATCTCCTTCCATCACTCATATGAAGATGATGCTCTTTAAAACAAGGCCACCTCTCCTCCATATATTTATAGAGTTGGGTACAATGTGGATGCTCCATGTTCCCATAACACAAATAGGACATGGAGGAGTGACAGGACAAGGAGGGATGGGGTTAAACTGACAGGGAGGAGGTTTAGGTTCAAAATTAGGAAGAAGCTCTCCCCTGTGAGGGTGGGCAGGCCCTGGCACAGGGTGCCCAGAGAAGCTGTGGCTGTCCCTGGATCCCTGGCAGTGCCCAAGGCCAGGTTGGACAGGGCTTGGAGCATCCTGGGATAGTGGGAGGTGTCCCTGCCCATAGGAGTTTAAGATCCCTTTCAACCAAAATTTTGCCATGATTCTATGAAATAACAGATGTCTTGAAACCCAGATTTCCTTTTATCTCTAAAATTTGGAAGGGTTTTCACATTCCTTGATTTCTCTCTGTGTTTTTGTCTTTTGTAACGCCATCAGAGATGCTGAGTGAATGCATCTGCTTTTCCACCTCCAGAATTCCTTCTCAGAGGAGACAACTCCAACCATTAAATTCTCCCCTCTCCTGGCCCAGTGAGATCCTGCCTCCAACACTCCAGAGCACCATCTTCCTCTAAAATGGGACATCCATCACCTCAGGGCCAAAATCACTCTACAGATCAGTGGGGTGCTGCAGAGAGGTGTCTCAGGCACTGTGAAAGAGGCATTTGTCCAGCTGCAACCACAGTGACCAAAACACATTCTATTCCTCCCCTGCTGGAGCCCAGAGCTTTCAGATGAATCTGAGCTTAACTATTTATAATTGACCTTTGCACAAAAGAACATGAAATTTTTATAGCCTAAATCCTCATTTATTAACTTTGCTGGAGTGTAAAATATTGCTGTTTGCTATAAATTTGTACCAGGACAAACAATATATATGCTAATTAGTGGCTGTGCAGCCTTTTGGGGGCGTCTGTGCTCACCAGTCCCTTCCACCAGGCCACAGAGAAGAACGGAACAGACAAAGGACAATTGAGAGGTTTGAGGCTCTCTGTTCAAACAGTGGAGTCTGAAGAGGTGAATTAATGGTGTTCATTATAATGAGTCCATTTCCTTTTCATTTCCTTTATAAATTAGCCCAGGTGCCATGCTGTGTCCCTGAGAGAGCCCATCAGAGGCGACCTGCTGAGATGCACCTGCAGACCCATCACTCTGGAGCTCTTTCATCACTCCTGACTCAGCTTTCCCCTTCTTTTCCCTTCCTTCAGCCCATCCATTCATCTTCTCCAGTCTGTCTCCTCCATCTTCACTTTGTCCTTTCAGACTTTTCCCTATTTTCATTTTTGCATTACTTTATTTTTTTTTTTTTGCCTGTCCCTCTTTTCCTATTTCCCCCTTTTTTCCCCCCCACTTTCCTTCACATTGTCTCCTGCTTGGTTTTCCTCACCAAACATTATCCCAGTATTGCTCTGAGGATCTCATTGTTATTTTATAAACTTTGGATCATCCAAGGGCACGTATCTACAAGGCTCATCAAGACTCAACGTGAATATAGAACCATGGAGGGAGGGAAATAGAGAGTGAGACGTGTTCAGTTTCCCATGGCTGAAGCAGCTATTTCATGGTTAGTTGGCTTTTGGTGCCAAAAAATAAGGTGGTGGGGATAATAAAAGGAGCCTGTTGGGAACATCTCAGGTTTTCCAGGACCTGCAGCTGCATCTGATTTCCTGTTTCCGGCTTTGCCACAGCAAATTCTGGCTGGAAAAAGGAGTGGCAACCTGCTAGGAATGAGCATGGATGCTCACAACAGTGGCCCAGGGATGGGGAAAAGGGAGAAAAAAACCTTTTTAGGGCTGAGTGGTCACAGGATTCTGACATGGATCTGAAATGATGCTCCTCAAAACCCATCCTTCCTCTTCTCCTGTCTCCCTGCACCTCTCCAGTTCGTTGTCTGCAGGATGCAACAGAACACCCAAATGAGGAGCATCCAAAACTGTAATAAAGCTCAATCATCTGTGGGAACAGCACAAATCAGGGGGGCTGTGACCAAGGAAGATCCAGACGTAATAAACCCAATAAAAATGTGTGCATATTTCCCCTGGAGACAGATTCTGGATGCTGGTTTTCACGGAATTTAGACCGTGCAAGGAATCTAATTGAGTTCATTGAATTGTGGGAAATTGCCAGGGATTTTCCATCAAAATATTTGCAAAGTGGTAGTTGGTTTCTATCAAAATAAAAAAAAAAATTAAAAAAAAAAAAAAAAAAACAGCTGAAAAATACCAGCGTCACAGAAATTGCTTCAACATTTCCTTTGAAGTGGGCAGGTACAAGCTCTGAAGACCGTGGGAGAGAATAATGTGCCCCAAAATACCATTACTTATGAGCCAAAAGGATATACTTGGAGGATTTTAACTTAAATTTTTTTTTTTTGCATTTTCAAACAATCCTTTTTTTTTTTTCTTGCAGGAAAATTGCATCTCTGTTCCACTTTTTCTGCTGTCAGTCTTATGGATACATTGAAATATCATAATGGGGCAAAATTTGGCATGTGAACCAGGTCTAGGGTTTAGTATAAATGTTAAATAAAATACATTTCCCTAGACCTACAAGCTTTCTGCTTCCTAGGGAGTAATATAAACCCCGCTGCGAAGCTGTCCTTGGGTATCTGTAAAGGTAAATAAACAACAAAACACTTCATTAACAGAATGTTTGTGTAGAAAAGAAATAAAATCAGTTCATCAATCGCTGTGAGTTCGTACGTATTGAAGTAAAAATCTTCCTGTAATGATTTTTGTTCTCCTATTTTCCTCCATTAATTTTTACAAACTTTAAATGAACACAAAAGTGTACCAGAAGCTCCAGGGTTTTTAATTCTGACAGAAATGCTGCTGAAACCACAGCTTTTGCTTCCTTCTGATTTGAAGACGGGCTTCCACCTAAAGCATAAGGTTGAGTTTAAGGAGAAAATGATTTCACTGAGTAGGATATGGGGTTTGGGGTTGAAATCTGTAATTATTGATATTTTTAAGTGCAGGTGTCCCTCCCACAGCTCAGTTTACCCATAGAAGAGGGAGGACATGACACACCTGAAGCAGGGACAGTTTTTGGGTGGATTTTCTTTCCGTGTCAGTGGTTTGGGAGGTGTGGGATGGGTGGTGTGACAAGGAGGAGGGACAATCCCTCTCCAGGGGCTCTACTGTCAGGGCTCCAAGCAGGGAGGGAGCAGAGTGGCCAAACACCCACTGCCTTCAGAGATTATGTTTTAAATTGCTGGTCACGAGAAAAATTACGGGCCAAATTGTCTGCTGATGTAGCTCATCTCAACTCCAGCAGAGTTGTAGCAGGAGAGGTGTCAGCTGTAGCCAGAGTGTGCCCAGCTTTCCGCGTCCAAACAGCATGAGAATGGCTAAAAAATGCATTAGGTTTTTACAAGCGTGTTTTGAATTCTCATTTATGTGTCTTGTCTATTTTAAATCTTTAGGATATGCTGGGATCAGGGTGGTGGGGAGCTGTGGGTTTGAGGGTTGTTTTTTTTTACCCAACTGCATATATAGGAAAAAAAAAAACAAACAAAAAAAATCCCCAAAAAACCCCCAAAAAACCCCCAAAAGCAGTGCATGCTTTGCTGACCAAAAAGAGAAGGAAATAGTATTCCTTAATATTATCATCATTAAGATCAGGGGGTTTATCTGAAAAATGAAAGCAAGCTGGGCCCATTGGGCAGTGGTATGAAGGAGGAGATGTCTGGGATTGCTGTGTGCAGGGCACTGGTGTGGAAGAGCATTCCTGTTAATCTCAGTGTCATGGATACTCTCCCCAGTTTCCTCTCGCTGGAACTCTGATTTACATGGAAGCAACCTGGAGATCTCTGTGATCACAGAACAGTTTGGACTTGAAGGGACTTTAAAGATCAGCTAATTCCAACCCCCTTGCCATGGATGATCTTACTGGCACTTCTTTTCACAGCCTCGGCAGGGAGATGAATTTTTAACGACCCAAATTATCACCCCCAAGGATTGCACCGGCCCAAATCGCAGATGTGGCCCTGGCAACTTCAGTCCCTTCGTTGTGTCATTGACTTGGTGTTAGCTGCTACATTAAATTCATCAATAAAGAATTCAAAAGATCTTCCTTCCATCCTTCTTTATTGCCATAGAGGATCTGCATTATTCACACGTCTGGACGCTTAAGCATAACCTGAGTTTTATCATCACTTTCATCCCGTTTTTTTTTTTAAGGCAAACAATATATCAGCGAAGGCATCATCGTAAAAATATTGACCCTGTTCATACCTGGCATAAAACGCTATTGATTTCAGTGGGGTTGTGGGATTTGGCTCGCTCCCATAAACGTTCCCCACGAAGTCCTATTCTGCAAAGTACCTGCAAACCCTCCTTGTTTTGCCTTACACAACCACGGTGCAGCAGCAAAACCATCAGAATATTTTCCTGTGCTGGGGAAGCTGCTGGTTCAAACCCTTCCCCGGATTTATGCAACTCTCCTGCTTCGCCCCTTCCCGGGATGACATGCTGGAGCCAGGGGAGAGTTTATGAAAAAATGAGGTTCACTTTTCTGTGAATCTCTGTGAATTTCTGTGAATAAGATCCTGAGAGACAGAAATAAAACAAAGGATTAAACAAAGAAAATGGCCGAGTGCTCGGATTTAGTCGAGAGCACAGTTACTATTTTGGAAACACTTTTAAAATATTTTTTTTCTATTGCATCAGCCTGTTGCATATTTATAGACCATTATGCATTGTTTAAACATTCTTTTGAGTTCAGATGTTCTTTTGCTTGGTTTTAACCTTTGACTTGGCTTTATGCTATTTTGTAGATTAAATTAATATGTTTTATTTCTCTTGGTGGTTCCATCTTGTTGTTTTTACCCTCCTTGATAATGGAGAGTCAATAAATTCTTCCTTTGGGGCTCTGGTTTTTGTCACTGTTATCTTTATTCAGATAGGGTAATCTACAAATGTTACGAACCACCTAACTGACTTTACTATTTTCTGAGTTAGTTACATGAACAAAAGCATTTTAACATCACATACTCTCTATTTTAATATTATGCTATGGCCCAAGATATGTATTTATCACACTACTATTTTTAAGTTTTGTTAACAGCAAAAAATAAAAGCTATATTTATGCAGCAAAGTTATCCTAACGTTATACATACAGCATTCATTTTAACATTTGTGAAAAGCCAATAATACAATATGGATCTCGAACAAGTTGGATGCAGTGAACATGTGGACATGGGAAGGCTCCTTCAGCCCAACTTCCTGCTCCCACACAGCTCTGCCCCACTCACTCACTCACCTGAGGCAGGTGAATGTTGCGCCAAATGCTTTCTCGGTGCTGTTTTATACTACAACGACACAGACTCTGAACTTCAGAAGGCTGAAAATGACTCTTTTATTTTTGGGATGTATCTCCTTTATATACTATTCTACACAGATCAATTTGATTGGTGAAACAAAGGCAAACCTCTTCGCTCGCATTGGTCAGACCAGAGGGACACCAAGAAGAAGTCCCTCCTAGGAAAAGGAATGAAAACATAGGTACAGTTTGCAAAAACATGTTTCTTCTTTACAGAAAACTCCTTGGGAAAAGAATTTCAGAAAACCAAAACACCTCAGGCACAGAACCAGGGCTACACTTTCTCACTTGCTTTCAGTTGCAGAAAGTGGCCTTTAAATGTGGTTTTACCCCCAGTCAAATTAATAATGGCTAAGATTGGAGCAGCTCAGGCAAGCTCTGAGCTGGACAGCATTTCTGGATCACATTCAGCACCTGACAGGCCTGGCAACAGTGCCCAGGTCTGAGTGCTGGGAGTGAAGGCACTGCTTGCCTTGACTTGTCCCACACAAGTGGCTTTGCTGCCACTGCTAATATTTGAACAATGTGTTTGCCAATTACGTTAATAGGAACAAGACCCCTGGAGCCCCAGGAAAAGGCTGAGTGAGCCCAGAGCAAAAGGGATGCTGCTGCTCTGGCTGCTCTGCACACATTGCTGCTGCAAGGCACGGATGGGGCAGAGTTTTCTCTCAGATCCCCATCTCCATGGACAAACCCAGCAGGAATGATGCTCCTCTTCTCAAAGGACATTGTGTTTCCAGCTCCTTTTCACTTCAGCTCAGACCTGGAATTTCCTCTCCCTGGGAAAGCAGGGAGAGCTTGAGAGCACTGCAGCCCTTCCAGCTTCAGAGCACACACATCCACCTCCACGTGCACATCCTGACATTGGAAATTGGCACAGACCTTCTCACTGCTGTTCTTGTGCAGCACAAAACGCTGCACAGCTGGTTTCATGGCATTTAAAACTCCCATTTGGAGCCACCCAGGAGCATCACCATTACAGATGTCCTCATAAAGCTGTCTTCATTAACTGCCACCACAGTGCCCAGGTCACATCTCCAGGAAGGGGAAGGCCACTTTCACCTGGGCTCCATCACACACCTGGAGGTGTTGTTAGCATCCTTTTTAATCCCTGAGGCTGCGCTCCTGCCTTCTTCAAAGTAGCAGAAAATCCTCCTGTTACACCGAAGTTCATGGTCTCCCTGCTCTTGTTTCAGGTCCAAACACACACCCATCTCCAGCCATTTCCTAAATTATGCCCCAGCAACTTCCATTTGTTTCCTTCTGAAGCTGCTCCAAAATTGTGGGTTTAAAAGTTCACCTCCAGCCTGGCCATTACTGGCTTTGCTTCCACTTAGGAGAAACTGTGAGCAGCAGGAGCACAGAGGGGCAAGTGAGAGTCCAGAGAAGGAGTAAACAAATTAAATGCCAGCAGAGCTCTGAAAGGTATTTTCAAGCCCAAATAAAAAACACATCTTGCCCTTTCAGTTTAGATAAGAAATAGGTGGTTATTGGATTTTTTTTTCCTTTTTTTTTTCCTTTTTTTCCATTTTTCCCTCCCCTTTTAATGAGTCATCCTTAAGGAGCTCAGTAAGGTGATTGTGGAGATGGAGGTGAAATTACAGCAAAGTGACAAACTAAAATGAAGACAGCACCAAGATCTGGCAGGCTGTCCCCGTCCATGGCATTACTTCTCCCTCAAATGAATTCTTCTTGCCAGTGTTTCCCCTTGGCTCTCCTCCTCTCCCAGGCTCTCCTCTCTCCATAAATCAATCTTGCATCTCTGTGCTTTGGCCCTACATCCTTTATCCTTCTTCTCTGCCTCAGGCCAACGCTTCTGGTTTTCACAACCGTCTCTGTGCAGATTTTAATCCTTTGAAATCCTCTGTCCCAGTCCTTCTCTCAGCTCCTGAGATGCCCCACTCCTTCCCTGCCCTATTTGCATCTATCACCAACATCATGGATTTGGCAGTTTTGCCTTTGCATTGAGGCCTCTCAGGGATTCCCTCTGACTGCTCATTTCATCCCACAATTCCATTTTCTGTCATTTTACACTTCCTTCCATGTTGTCATCTCACACAGGCTGCCCTTCACCTTCAGCCCACGCTCCTCCCTCCGTGAGCTGCCCCTCACAGCTCTGCCCCTTTTTTAGCCCTTCAGACTCAGTGTTTTCTACATTCCAGAGTAACACCAGCTTGAAGACACTCTTCTGCTTCAGGCTCCACTGCTTTGCTGGTATTTCATGCACCATCACGCCACGCTTTTCTCTCTGGAGCTCACTAAAGGCATCTCCTGGGTGACCTCGGGCTCAGCTCTGCTCTCCAGTGCTGTGTTTTGAAATCCCAGCACATACATAAGGGAATTTCTTCCCTCACACCTTCTCTCTCCCAGCGGCCCGCTCCTGAAGCATGAGATGAGGGGAAATGGGAGGTGTAAAACCTCACCTGGAAGGGAGATGTAAACAAATCCCAGCCCCAGTGAGGACATGACTGGAATTCCCTGGTGAGTAGCAGGACCAGCTGGGCAGGGAGCACTTCACCACTGCCAAAGGGCAGGAGTCAGGCAGGAGTCCAGAGGAGGATTGCAGGGAAACACACAGTTAGATACCTGGGCAGGTATATACAGACATGTAGATGTATAGATAGATACAGAGCTATAAAATATATTTATAGATTCTCTCCCTTTCTCCCACTGCACTGCATCAATCCTAGTTTTAGCTGGGCTCCAGGAACAGCAGCACATCTGCAGGATCTGTAACCACATCTCAGCAGCCCAAGTGACAGTGGGCTTGGGGATTTAAAAGTCTACATGTGCCTCAGGAGACCTTGTTTCCAGCCTTATTTCTTGTGTGTCTTTAAACTCCTGAGTGCAAGGGGCTGCAGTACAGAAGGGTGTTTCTATAGACCCCACTTTAAATGTCAATAAAAGACCCCTATGAACATCTGCACTGAGAACAATCCAGGTCTGTGCCATACTGGGAGCAGCTTGATTGAGAGCAGGAGAAATGGAAGGACATCAGGCTTTCCTGAAGGTTTAACTTGGAAATATTCTGAATAAACAAAGATTTATGCTTCTTCATCAGGGCATTTCATCCAGGGGTAAACAACTTGTCACAACTTCCTTACTTTGAACTTGCCCATAGCCATTTGCAATCCAAGGAAGGAAGGGTTATATCCCTTCTTCCCCCTTATGAAAGAAATTAAACAATGAAATGAGCTGGTTACCACGTCCTGCTTTGCAGCCAAAGGAAACTTTGCCCTCTCTGGCTGCTGGGAGCAGCTGGGCAGTGCTGTGAATGAGTGGGCTCACCACTGCATCCTTCAGAGTCCTGCAGATGTCTGAGAACCTTCTCAAGAGCCCAGTGGAACATTTAGAAGTGAAGCTGCAGCGTTTTCTTTCGGAGCTGCTGTTCTGCCTGCAGTCACTGGTGGGAGGGAGAAGCCCTCTCTGGCTGTGCTCCCTCAGGCTGGAGTCCTCAGGGACTCCACAAACACACTCACAGGACACAGCATGATGAGCACTTCAGGAGTGTGCCAGGAGGGCCCTGCAGAGCCAGGACACAGCCCACCCTGTCCCACTGGCACTGTCCCAAGGTTGGTCACTCCACACCTGCTCCTCAGGGAGTTCTCTGGGCTGGACACCAGCAGGAATCTCTCTTCTCACAAAGCATCCCGTTACTGAGCTGAGCAGGGGCAGTTTGGGGATATTTCTCATCCAAGGAGCAGCTGGAGGAGTTTCCCTGCCTGGTGCTGCTGGTCAGGCTGTCACTTTGGCCCCTCAGCTTGTCACTCACTGCCCACCACAGACCCCTCTGCTCACCCCCTCCCAGCACTGACTCTGCCAGGTCTCAGCGCCAGAGAGTTCTGAAAAAACCAGACTGGGCGTCTCACCAGACATCTGAGCTGCCTGTGCCATTGAAAACACCCACTAATTAAATTTCCCTCTGGATTCCTTTTCTACTGCTGCATGACAGGCATCTTCAAGAGCCTCTCCCTGACCTCCTCCCAGCCACCAACCAAAACAGATGTCTTTCTTACAAGGACTGGAATATTGGGTCTCCCTTTGCACAGGGACAGAAGAGGAAGGGGAGGAGGGGAGGAAAAAAAAAGTTTAAATTAAAAGAAATATAAATCCTGAAATCCTTGCACACCACTAACCATAGCAACAGCGTCTCAACACTGCAATCTCCATCCTCCCTGTGCCTCTCCCCAGGGAACAGATCCCTCATAGTGCAGCTCACAGGCCATGGATGTGCCTCTTCATTAATGTGTGGCTGCTTCTAACTTTGGAGGGAATTCCATGATATCCCTTGTTATTCTGAAAAATCCCAGCACTTGGAGTCATGCTACTTTGTATGAATCAAATCAAGCCTTCCCATTCTGTCTTTTAAATGCATTAATATTTTATTGCTTTTAAAGATGATTCTTGCAGGCCTGCAATTTTCAAAGATAAGTAAGGCAATTTAAATAGAGACAGAGCAGAAATTTATAGGAACCTTCCTTATTTACTAATCTTTTTGCATAAAATATCATTTTCCTCATAATGAACTCTTAATTTTTTGTGAATTTGCCATTTTTTTGGGAGCTTGAAGTGCTACTACCAGTTGTGACAAGTTCAACTTAGTCACCACAGTAAATACTAGCTGCAGTAATAAAGATTAATTCGGAAGATGGGATCACAGCCCATAAAATGGGCTCATCCAAGACACCACCCAGAGCTCCTGGATCTCTGGGAATGAACCTGAGGGACAGGGGAGCCTCGAGCAGGGAACCCCCTCAAGAGCCTCACCTGCAGACAGGGCAGGTGGGATCGAGCCTGGCAATTTCAGCACTCCTGGAGAGAGCAGCGGAGATTCCGTGACATCCAGCCACATTTCACTCTCTGGTAATGATTAATTATCCCCTTAAAAGTAGGTTTCACCTGCTGGCTTTGTGTCCCCAGGAAGCTGCTGTGTGAGGCCTGTTCCTGTGCATGTTGTCATGCTCTAATCCTAAACAAACCCTCAGGTCAACGGTAACATCCATCAAATGACCACACAACGTGAAAATCCATTGCAGGGTGTATTTTTTTTTAGCACTGCTGTTGAATAAATTAACCAGGTAGCACAGCGGTAACCTTGGGATAAATTATTAGGTGGCTTTATTTTTTATTTGGGAGGGGAAAAAAAAAAAGAGATGACACTGTTTTATCATATTTATAATAAAAGTCATTGACATAATAAAACACTGCCATCACATCAGTATTCATTTCTGCAAATAGAGCTCTGACGTTTTATAATATTAACATGTGCTATAAATGTCACTGATATATTAAGATTTTCAGTCTATCTAACCAAAAATATAGAGAGATGACTGAGGGAGAGATGACTAATTCTAAAAGATTAAAGAGAACATTTTCCCATGCAATTAAATAATCTGCTGGTGATTGTGAGCTGAGGGTAACACACAAAAGTCCGACTCTGTGATTGTAATTTTTACCACCAGCACAGAGTGGCCTGGAGCCCTGAGCAACTGGGATGTTGGGAAAACTTGGGCATGTGAGGAAGGATGTGAGCTGGTGGGCTGGGCAGGCTGTGAGTGGCACTGGAGGATGGCTACACCTGCTGGGGCAGTTTGGACAGCTCAGGACACTGAGAAGGGTCTTTGGGCATCTCCTTGCACTGGCGTGGACTGGGTGAGTGTCATGGCTGGAGCAGGGTGGTCAGGAGTGCTGTGACACCCTGAAAAGGACATCCTGGTGGCACAGGCACATCCAGGCCTCTGGAGTGATTGAGCTCTTTTGTGAAGGGCAATCCTGTCTGGGTGATGTGGAGGAACCAGACGGAGCTTTCTGGTGGAGTTCCCCAAGAGCTTCACTGCTCCAGGGGATCCGGGGACGGAAGAGCAGAGAGCCAGCATGAGAAGGGACTTATATAGGAGAGGCAGGGGGCGGGGTTACATGACTTGGCCAATCAGGTTAGGGATTGAAAATGGACCAATCAGGGGAAGGACTGAAAACAGACCAATCAACTGGGGGAAAAAGGAGGAAGGAGGGAAAGAGCCAATGGGATACAATAAATTAACATGGTAACTGCAAAGCCTTATGGGGGGAGCACATTGTGTCACTACAAGGGAATAGCAGCCTCATAAAGTTTCTTCTCTAGGGGGACGTGCCACAGCCCTGGAGCCCAGGGGCTGCTTTCTCTCCAGGGGAGAGTGTCCTCACCATGGTCAGGCTCCACAGCCTCCCAAGGCTTAATTACCTCCACAGATGGGGGCTGGAGATCTTCCTCCCATCCCCTGGCGTGTCATCCTGGAAAAAAATCCCTGGGCTTTGTCCTTCACAGGAGAAGCTGCAGGGAGGTGAGCCCTGAACAGCAGGTTTGCAGTTCCTGGAAATGCCTGGGATTGCCAGGGAATGCCTGAGAATGGCAGGGAATGCCAGCCTGTGGCATGAGCTGCTCCTCTGGCCATGGGGAGGAGTCCAGCTCCCCAGCAGGAACATGACTGGAAGGTGACAGGGACAACCAGGGCCAGGACATGGCACCTACTGCAACAAACCCGCAGGGATGGGCTGTCAACAGGGCTCCCCCTGCTAAAGATCATCTAATCTTTGACATTAGCAGCCCCAGTTAATGACTGAGAGACAGTGGGCAAGGAACAAAGCAGCCCCCTGGCACCGTGACCGATTTTTCCTGAGAAAATCTTCCTGAAGTTCCTGAGTGCCATCAAGCTTTCGTGGAACTTACAGATTCTCCCAGGCCTTGGGCTTACAAAAAAAAAGCTCTGTGCTATGTAATTTTAGGTTTTGAACTCAGCACATTCTGGGAGGAAATCCAGAATAAATTAACGTCTAATAATAATAATAACTTAATCAATAATTATGAACTCATTTATTCTTTGAGTTTGAAGGTACTACATAATCCAGTCTGAGAATTTCATCCCATGATTCTTGCATTACATCTGGAATTTTTGTCTTACTATTTTTATCAGAAGGAGCTATTTGTGTTTTGAGCAAGGTCAATACAGAATTTTTGCACCAGCACCATTAGTGGCTCAGTTATGGGGACTTTTCCTCTTTTAACCAACAGTTAAAGCAGTGCAGCACCTGAAATGAATGCCCTGACAGCTGACACATCAGTATTAATTATTTTTCCTCCTCCATGGAAATTACATCCATTTCTACAATACATAGTTTCCCTAAAAAGCTTACTGCAAAAGGGTGGGAGAAAAGAAGCAAACTGTAAATCATTTTTATCCATCTATATCTATGGATCTATCTGCATATCCACATCTATCTGCCCATCAATCTTTCTTAACCTCCTCTTTTCCACTGAGGTGCTGACATCTTCAAAATGTTTTTATCAGCTCCCCAAATGAATATCAGAGACGTTGCCAAATTTCAGTCCACAGGAGAGAAAACGTGTGTGCTTTATTTTATTCATTTATATTCAGGGAAACAGTGCTGGTGTAATTATGCCTGCATAGCTAGAGGGGTAGGGAAGGCCTAAATAAATGTATTCCTAGACAATTGGAGTAACGAGTTTTAATTAGTTTTGCAGCTTCTTCGAGTTCTGTTTTGCCAGTGTTGCAGCTCCAGATCTTTGACTGGGAGCAGGCAGTGGGAACTAAACCCAATAATCAAGTTACACACACACCTTGTTGACCTTCAGCAGTGACATCCTTAGTTACTGGAGACTGGAGCATTTGTTTAAGGGTAATTTGATCACGGAAGTTCTCCTGGGGTTCCTGCTGCTACAGGACTTGAGAGGGGTCTGGCAGGGGTTATTTGTGTCACTTATCAGGGTTTTCCTCTCCCGGGAGTCCCAATTACAGCCGTGGCAGGGAGGTATAAATTTAAATCTCCAGGCTCCACGTTCTCTGCAGATGAACTCATTGGTACCCACAAGAACTGTTCCCATTATAAAATATCATGTAAAACGACAGAGACCTTGGGTGGCTGAGAGCAGGAAAAACAATAAACATCCCACAGAGAGGAAATGAATTTCTTCTCCCCCTCCTGCCTTTCCTTTTTGCTCCAGAATATAATAACGGGGAGTGTTTGGATTGCAGGGGCTGCTGGGGCCACGGGCGAGAGGAGGAGGGAAGGAGAAGCAAAGGCAGCAGAAATGGAGATTTTGTACTTACTAAAGCAAGTTATTTTTCAACCTGCACACAGCTTCGAAAGTTCACCACTGAATTATTAAGTGTGGCAGGGCTTAGAATCTGCTTCAGCAAATAAAAGCTATATTTCTTTGGGAAAGCAGGGGAGCCCAAAACTTGGGACTGTGGGAAAGCAGAGCAACTCCAGAGTATGGAGGAAAGCCAGAACCTTGACATAATCCCCAGGAGGAGGTTTGTGGCCCAGAGTACTCCACTTTGTCACTGTCCTTCCCCCACTGTGGGCTGCTTGTCTCCTGCCTCAGCCTGTGGGGAAAAAGGGATCATCTTGGAGCTGGCAGCAGCAGAAGCAGACGGAATAGATCAGAGGAACTGGACTCATGTGAAGACTCCTCCTCTAAAGAAAAGATTAATGGACTGATAGGGGTAGAAAAACAAGGTGATGTAGCTAATCTTGCACTTGTCTAGGCGTTGCCAAAAAAATCCCATTTTGCAAACAGTTAGAGAACACACAAACGTGCACATCCCTGTCCAAACGATGTGAGGGGCAGAAATCCACCTCCTCACCCTCATCCACACACCGCACCTGGTTAAACCAGTTAAACGGCATAATAACAGACTCTGCTAATCCCTACAAACATCTCTGTTTATTCTTTGACTGCAGGTGCAATTCTTGCCATGGCTGACCTGGCAGCAAAGCATCTCCAGGTTCCAGTGTGGTTACACCACTGGAATGAGGAGGAGAGAGCTCCGAGCTGCAGGCTCAGGCCAGCATCACTGACAAGACTCTGTTTGATCCACACTGCGAAGATTCCTCTTTCTCCTCAAGTGCTGAAGACTTAATTACGTTTTTAGATGATAGCTTAGATCCAGGAGCGCGAGCTGCATTGTACAAACAAGGGAGCTGACTCAAGCAGACACCCGAGACAGCCCAGCCCAGCCCCCTGGCAGCGATGATTGCTTCCCCTGCGAGATTAAAAAGTGAAGCAACATGAAGGGTTAGAGTGTTTCACAATGAATTCTGATTTATCAAACATGATTAGTGGGTTATGAATATGGATGTGATTTCTAAAACCAAAAGAAAGTTTGTGTGGTTCGTCCTTCTTTTGAAAGATTAATTTAAACTCGAGAAGCTGTAACAGCCATACAAGCAGATTGTGTGAGAGTCGGGAAATACAGGAAAGGGGTGAGGGAGGAGAAGATTTGGAAAAACCAGGTGAGTTTTAGCAGATGAACAGTGCCCAGGGATTTATGGGAGTCTTGTACAATTAAATAGAGTTTTAGAAGAAAACAGAATTGTCTAAAATCTGTTTTGACATTTGTTATCAACCCTTGTGCTTTAATTTACTCCCAGATACCATAAGCTCAGATTTGAGGGAGGGAATTCTATCTCAGCCATGCTATTTGTCTTTTCTCCTTTTCCCCCCAGACACAGCCCTCAAGGTGTGGCATCAGTTCCCATCTGCAGGAGCCATAGAGGAGGTTCATTATCAGGGACTTCCCAGAGGCCAGCAATCTTCCTCCAGCTGCTTAAACTGCCCTTAGAGCTGTGTTACAGCAGAAAAGGAGCCCAAAGGAACAATTAGGGGCCAAGAAGAGGCTCAGGGTGGTTCTAGCAGAGCTGCCTGGGGATGAAAAGATGCTGTTTTCCAAGCGTGGAGCTCAGAGTGAAGAGTGAAGTTTCTCACTGGAGGCTGATGGTAACAACAGAAGCATTTGAGAGCTGGTTGTGAACCCACCATGTCCTGGACACTGCAGAGCTGACCGTGGCTAAGGCCAAAATTCCAGGTTTTCTGCCCAAAAGGAGAATGAATCTTGTCCTCAGAGCAGCACAGTCACAGCCAGCACCCACGTTTCTGTGCTGTGGACAGGAATGAAAAGCCGCTCCTCCATGTGAGGACCTCATCCCTCCAAGCAATATCCCGTTTTCCAGGATGGGCTCTGGCAAAGCAGACAAGGTCTCTGCTCATCTCCATGGTATCCGAGTGTCTCATTTATTACAGAAACAAACAACTCATTTCAGAGACAAGTTAAGGTTGCTAAGTGACAACAATGTATTTACTTATCACATCATTTGCAAAGCCCTCACACTTAAAAACAGGGAAATGAATGATTAAGGACTCCTGAAACCCTATGCTACCCACATAATAAATATATGTTTTTAAGCAGAGTACAAAGAAGTGTACTTTTTATTTTGACAAAACAACCTCATGCTTAACCTGTGAATTGTTTCCTTTTATTTTCCCCTCTTTTATGTGGCATTTTTATTTCACTGAATATGGTGCACACGCATTTTCTTTTAAAGAATATTCTTAGGTGGCAAATACCATTAGTTGAAGTATTTCTAAGTACCATTACTGTTAAGTGATACTGAATTTGCAGTAAGTGAAGATGTGCCCGTTTTTATACCAAAAAAAAAAAAAAAAAAAGGATTTCCATAATATTGTTTATCTTCAAATCAACATTCATTTGGTAGGAGGTGTGTTCCACATTTTTTTAAAAAGGGTTTGTTTTCTGTTTAAATTCAAGAAGCGATGATAGAAAATTATCTCTCTTCGGTCAGAATTAAGATGGTGGAGGGATCTTACGACACGTTTCACTGCGTTGGAAAAACAATTTAGGTGAAACACAAGTTCATCTAAAGTCAAGAAGAACTTTGATGTTGCCTTTGGATGGGTCAGGATTTCACCCTTTATATGCTTTAGGTAGGGAATAAAAGATGTATGATGCTGTTAATTATTTATCCCTGGCTTTTATGCACTTGTGGTTTGTACCTAATCTGATGGGGCTGAGGGAGCAATGCTGGTACTTCATTGTAACTTCTTGGGAGGCAAAAAAATGCTGTTTGTTTCAGGATTCCCGAGATCACTCAGGTGTTTATTTCTGCCTTTCTGCTTTTTTTTTTTTTTTTTTCGTGTGCGTGTGTATAAATTGAAATCCAGGGTCTGCCTTCATTTATAGCTTAGAAAACCTACCCCACTGGAGGAACCTCCTGTGTGCTGGGAGCTTGAGCCTGGATGGGCTAAACTCAAGTTTTGGCCAACCCTTGTTGAGCTGATAATCACAGGAGCCCAAAATCTTCTCCTTGTGCTGCCTTTGAAATGGCTAAGGGGAGATTTCCATCAGGGCCATGGGTGAGTCTGGATTCTTGGGCAGTGACATTTTTCATGCCTCTCTCTGAGCCACGCCGTGGCTGAGATTTCCAAGCAGTCAGGATGGAAAGGAGAGGGCAGATATTCAAAATCACTCCCCTTCCCTCATCCCTGCAATTACAGCACTGGCAAGGAGAGTTGTGAAAGGATTCAGTGCTCATTGAGCTGTGCTCTCTTGAAAAATGTGACCACTTGCTTGGAGGTCTAAATGGGAGCTGGGTAATGTCACTTTGGTTGCTGGAAGAATTAGTCAATGACAAAAGGGCAATCACAGCAGCTCTTCTCCATTAGCTTCATCTTTCCTCCAACAATATCAATTATGGAAGCTCTAGCCCAAGGTTTCAAATAACAGCTATTTCTCTACAATGTTATTATTTTTTTGCACATAAAAATGCCTTTTGCATGAACCACTGTCAAGGTCTAATCTGATCTATTTATTTGTATTTACAAGGCACTTATCTTCTGGAGCACCTAAGAGCTCCACATGAATTAATAGACAACACTCATCCCAACACCACTGAAAAATCTCCTGGACTAAAATCTTCCCTTCTTGGATCCCGGAGAAAATGAAAAGCCCTGTTAAGAGCACAGCCATGAAGGGACCAAGACAAACACCACGTGCCAAAAGCTGCTGTCAACATTTTTGTAGGTACCAGTGGATTTGACACCAGCAGGGCTTTGCTCCCAGCACTGGTGTTTGCACCACCTGTGTCAAGGTAGGACCTGGCCTCCCCTTGGTGTCACCTTCTCAACGTGGGTGGTGTCCCCCCAGGCCAAGAGTTCCCTGAGAGAGATCCTGGGTTCCCTCCAGGTGTGAGGTTTCTATAGCAGAGAAAGGAATTCTGAATTCAAACCTGCCCTACAGTTCCCCCAAATCTGCCCTACAGCTCTGGGGTGCCCACGGTGCAAACGTGGGATGGGTGTGGGGCAGCCAAGTGACACCTTCCCCCATAAGAGAAAAAACATGGAAATTCTCCCTGAGGAAACCACGAACCTTTCACTGCATTTGGGACTGGGAGGGAGAAAAGGGAGAGCAGGAAAACCCATGTCCCTGTGCTTGGGGAGGGCAGACAGCAGCTCTGGAGCAGGCTCCCCAGGACTCTGCACGATGGAAGGCTCGCTGTGGGTTTGCTCAGCCCTGCTGTGATTCAAGAGGCTCAGTCTCCAAACAAACAAGGATTTAACTGAATCATAACTAAAGCCAGCACCCGTGTATTCCCCGTCCTCCTTCCAAAGGATTTGTCTAGTTTGCATTTTTGGGATTAGATTTGCCTCTGATGAGTAGTTATGGCACAGAATGGGGAGAGACGTGTCCTCTTGTTCAACAGAGCCTTATCCTTTTCACTCCCTACCACAGGCAGAATCTTCCAGCCAGCAAGGGGCCCAATGCCCCTTTCTCCTGAATCCTGCCTCTGGACTGTGTGATATGGTTGGACAAGAGTGAAAGAAAAATGGGAAGAAAATACCAGCCTTTAACACAGCAGTATATAGATATATTTTTAACACCAAACCAGAATAAATTTCCAGCTCTCCCTTTCCTTCATCCTTAATTTCCCTAAATGAGACACTTTCTGTGATGAATTCTCCCCAGGCAGAATAAAACCAGGTTTTCTTCTGATTTTGGCTGCCTGGGTCAGGCCCAAACTGCCTGACAAGGCCCATACATCTCAGGGCAGGCAGAAGTAATGGGGGAACTGGGAAGAGGGGGAGCTGGACAGCACAACAGGAAAATTAAATTCTGCATATAGAAAGGGAGAAAATGGATGGGTTTTGGTGAGGGAGAGATAAGGACGTTTCAGCTGCCAAATTCCTCATGAGGAGGGGTGTTGTGTGGGAGAGAGGAATGGCTTAACAAGAGGTGGAAGGAAAAGATGTAATAATAAAGCCCAGGCTGAGCTCTCCGTGCTGGAAACACAGGTATCCAACCCCAGCTGAACGTGGAGCAGGTTCTCAGCTGCGAGAGAAGGCCCCTGTTCACAGCAGCTGTCACTGCAATCTCCTAATTGGAAATAATTTGGGTTCTGTCTCAAAGCACAAAGGCCTGAATTAGGCAGTGCAGCCTCCATCAGGAAGCATCTGCTGCCAGCTCCAGTGGCGACAGTTCAGCCCCCAGAGCTCCCTCCAGCTGGCCAGAGGATGCCCCTTCCATCCCCAGCATCCCAGGCAGCTGAGGGTGCAGAGGGAGCCCAGGGAGAGGGAAACAGTCCTGGGATACCAGGGAAAGCCGTGGAAGGAGGGTGCCCAGGGTTTATGTCGCCCTGATTTTTTCAGTCTTCTGATGTTTTACATTTTTGTACTGGAGTTCTCAGGCTTGTAACATAAACAAAGAATGCTGTTTAGTAAATCGTGCATTCCTTCCAGGGGGAAAGACAAATTGATGGACTTCTAGGTTGACCAGTGGGGTCAGAGAGGTGTTAACCTCATCCCCCAATCCCTGATCAAACCCCAAAGACTACGTAAGTCGAGGTCCCAGAAATAAACTTCCTTCTTTTCTCGTTCTCACAATCTAACAGGTAAGTGTAGTTTTTTTGTGTCCGTCCAGCGACAGGTTTAGAGGAGGATGGAGGGAGGGAGAGATGGAGACACAGCCCCATTCCAGAGCACTGTTTGACAGTGGCTGCTCCAACACCACATGCCGTGAAGGGCCCTGGGAAAAACTGCTGGAATGAGTGCTTTTTGCTGATTATGTTCATGGCTCTTTTCTGCTGCTCATATGTGAGTGTAAAATTAAGTCGGGGTTCATTTATTTACGTCTGGTTTTGCGTGATGAGGAGGAATGGGAAAAGGAGTGACTGCAGTAAAGAAAAAAAGAGCAGTTGAGCCCTTTGAAGGTTTTTGGTGGGGTGAGGAGCCAGGAACAAATGACAATTGGAGATATTTGTAGCAGGAAGGGGTGAGTGCCCACTGAGCCTTGGTGGGTGAGAGGCAGTGAAATATTTGTGTGGAAGGACAGGAGTCCAGGCAGAGCTGGGGCAGCAGATCACCCTGGGATCATGGATTTGCTTCTTCACATCTCCCCGTGGGCTGTGTGTGCCACACTCATCCCTCAAGGGTTACAGCTCCACACCACCAGCAACATCCCGCTCCCCTCTGTGCCTCTTGGTGCCACTCAGATGGAAAGCTGCTGCCAGCTGGGCTCCCCTGCTCCCTGGGAGCCCTCCCACCACAAAACAAGCAGAGCCAGCTGGAAAAATAAAGGTGGCTTGGGAGCCCACCAGGCAAACCTGAGTTTGCAAAGCCTTCTGTGGCCACTGCAGCAGAAGCAAATCCTTGCAGGCTGTGTTTTGTGAACAAGCAGGGGACGAGTGATGCTTTGGAAACCACAGGCTCCTGCACAGAGCTCACCCTGTAGGGAAGAGGCTGAGAAGAAATCAAGTGATTACTACAAAATGTGCTGTGCACAGTGCTCTGCAGTACCTCCCCCCCTGCATGCTCCAGGCTGCCTTCCTTCCATCCATCCACCAAAGTACTGAAGTCCTATAAATGGGGATTGCAGACAGCATATGAAGTAATTTTTACAGCTGAAAAGAAGCACAGAGTTAACAGATGCTTTTAAAGTGCATTCATCTAACCTGGGTGCCTTGGAGCCATTTTTGCTCCAGAATTGCACTCAGAGGTTTTTCCTCCTGGAACTTGGGAGACTAAAGACACCACGGAGGAGCCTGAGATCTCTTGCTAACAAATTGGATCAAATTGCCTGGGTGCTCTATGCCTGGGGCAGATGCTGCAGTGAAGATGTAAAACACTTGGGAAAACCTGATTCCCCTCTCTGTGATATCTGCATGATGCTGGGCTGTGAGATGGAGGAAGAGGGGACTTGGCTGGCATTTCTTTGTCTTAACGGAGTTTAATAACCAGTGAGTTATTCCAGCCTTCCTGTGGAAGTTTCACCCATTTCCCCTCCTACCCCGTGTCTTAATTAGCTGAGCAGGTTGCCTGCCTGTCTTGTAGTGTGAGTGTGTGAAGTTCAGCACTTAACAAACACAAAAGTGATTTGTTTTCCAGGCCTCTTGAGGACACCAGCTCACTCCTCTCTCAGCTCCAGACTTCGAGGAAGGGGGATGGAGAGCCTTTGCTTTCCTCACAGGTGTTATCCCAGCACTTCATAGCTCTGATGAGATCAAGGCTGCCTTGTCCTTAGTGCTGTGGCCCTGTGACCTAAGAGATCGTCCCTAAAATGTTCACTCGGCATGGAACAGGTGAGATGGGAAAAGGAAAGCCAGGATCAGCACAGACTGCCAGCACAAGGGGGGCTGGAAATGTGTCTCCTGAGGCACAGGCTGGTTTCTATCCCTCAGGGACCACTGTCTCTTAGGCTGTCAAGATCTACTCACAGCAACACCGCAGGATTCCCCTGCCCAGGAATGGTGCTGACTGACAGAGGGTGGGAGAAGGGAAGAGAATCTGGAAATCAATTTACTGTATCTTACAGATAGTTCTATGCAAAACTCGTTTTTTTTCCACTGAGATGTAGATATTTTAAAAAATATTCTCATTAGCTCTCCAAGTAAATATCAAACCAATTGCAAAATTTGGGTTCACAGGGGAGAAAATTAGTGACTACCCCAAGTGCAAAATGGCAACAGGGCACCTTTGGGGGAAATCTGTTGTAGTTGGGGTTTTAGAGGATAAAAACAGGAACACTGGGGATGTTTGGGGCTAATTTATGGGTGCAGGGAGAAGCAATTTACAGCTCTGTACCTGAACCCTCTCCTGATCCATCCAATGGCAAACTGGCAGCTTGAGGTTGTGTATTTATGCTCATGAGGATCCATCTTTCCCCCACTACAGCAGAATTCAGGCCAAGGTACATAGAGTACCTCTATTTCCTTTTCTTTTCTTCCTCTGAATCCTAATCCAATCTCCAGTTCCTGCAGTTCCAGGGCACTGCTTCCCATTCCAGGCCTCTGTTCTATAGATCACACTAATCCTATCCATAAATTAGTTCATTTAATGAACATCAAGCACAAAACAAACAGCATGATGGTGTCTTTACCTGGCCATAATCCTGAATCAATACCATCTCATTCTTCTGTCTAAATCAGCCCTGATGATCTGCACCACATTTAAAGTGCTAATGGTCCATGGTTAAGTGCTTTAAAGATGGGATCTTGATAGGGGATCGGGGCATTTTCTGCCTGTATGTGTGAGATTTACCAGCATTCCAGCAGCTCTCCCACACCCACAGACCATGTGTGGCCTGGAAGTCCACACCATTTGGGAACTGAGCTTTTCTGTCCTTGCTAATAGAAAAGCTGAAGAGGGAAACGTGCTTAGGAAAAGCCTGGAAAAAAATCTTTGTAACTATAGCCGGGGATAATGTTGAGGTCAATTTTTTTTGTTTGCTGTGTAAGTAATTTCAGGGTGCAGGAAGATTTTTCACAGATTTGTTTTGACTCCCTCAAAAAGCTAATCTGGAAACAAGAGCAAATAAGACAGATAATATCCCATTTTGGCATTTTAGAAATGAAGAGTCTCTTCAAAAGAAAACAGGGTTTTTCCTGTTATCCAAATTGTGTTTGTCTTGAGCTTAAGGATTCCCGAGGATGAAAAGAACTTCATGCTTAATGGAAAACAAAAATTTTCAACTGAGCCGAAGAGAAATTCTGCTTCCCTTCTGTTTTCAGGAGGAGTGACTGGGGAGGCAGGGAAATGAATAATCACTGCTGGTCTGGGTGAGCACTCAGTGTTTGTTTTACCCCCTTGCTTTGCCCAGGAAAACACAAGAGCAGCTTTGCAGCAACACTGCTCCTGAAGGATGCCCCCACTGCAAGGAATCAAGGAGTTTTGAAGCATGATGCTCTGCTCTTTTCTCCTTTATCCCTTCACAAACACACTGAAAACAACCTTTATAAATCAATCAGACACCAAGGACAGAATTTTTTGCCGAGGCACACATGCCTCACGCCTCATTCCTGGGGACAAGGCCCCGGTGTTTGCGGTTCCTTCTGGGTGTGACTCGTCCCCAGCAGGGATGTGGCAGGGAAATCACTTTCCATTTGGGCAGACACTCACTTAACCACACTCGACAGGAGTGTGAGGACAGAGCTGGCGGCCCTGAGCCACTTGTTAGTCAGGGAAGGTTCCAGAATGCCTCAGTTCTGTTGTGAGCATCAGCAGAGGCAGCAAAGGACTGGCAAGTCCTGGAGGCAGAGCGGAGCCCAGGAAGTCGTTCAGACTTTTTGACACTTTCTGAGGAGGGAAAGTACAAAGTGGGAAGATATATTTTTGTGTGCAGGCAAAATATTTCCTTCTTCCCCGTCTGTCTGGCCTTGCTCTCTAGGAGAATTGAACGTAGCACGAGGAGTTCAATTTTAGCGAGGTCTGGCGATCAGTTATGCAAAATTTTAAGCAAAATTGTAGTCACTTGGATTGTCCATAATTATTTCTTTTTGCTACCAGTCAAACTGTAAAGACAACCACTATGCTTCCCAAAATAATAATAATAATAACAATAATAATAAACAGAAAGTAAATAAATGACACCACTGTTTTTCACCACAACTTGCTACCAACACTTCTCTGTTAATTTTAAGAGGTGTCAGAGCAGGAAAAGGTGATGTGAGACATGAACAGTGTCCTGTGCTCAGGAGATAGGAACAACACCAGACTTTGTGATTCTTAGAGTCTCGCAGACCAATGTACCCATGCCAAAATTCCTGCAAAGCATCCCACACCCTCAGCACAACTTGATGCAACATTCCCCACCTGCATGCAGCTACGGATGGGCTCCAGCTGCCAGAAGAAAAGCCCAGGCTCCATAGCCAGGGAATAAACTGGTAAAAATATTAAAAAATAAAGAAGAAGCCGACATGCCAATCTGTGCTGAGCCAATGGTTATTTGGACTCCTTGTGGCTGTCAACCCACCAGGAAAAAGATGATATTGTAGGGAATTGCAGCAGACACCTCCAGCAGAGTTTTCCAAAGCAAAAATAAATGCACAGTGGGGAAGGAAGCCAAGGCTGGGCCATGATGGGTTGTAGCAAACTCTGCTGGCAGCAATCCTGCACAGTGGATATACAGGGCAATGCACGGGAGCAAAAGCACCTTGGTTTGATGAGTTCCCAGAGGGAGGTGGGAGGAAAACCTCAGCCTTGCAGCGTCATTGCAGGGTCCTCAGCTGGAGTTCCTCACTGCTCTGACCAAGGTGGGTCACAGTTAATTCTGGTTTCTCATCTTTTCCTTCACGCTCAGGGACACCCTTGGCTCCACTGTTCCATAGCAATGGGTCTCTTGGATATTTGGAGATGGTTTTTGGATACCCCTCCTTGAAAAAGTTCTCAGGCTGGAGGCAGAGATGTGGGAAGGAACATAAAGGGCTCTGACTCTATTCAGCTGTTAGCCACCCTGATTAATTTTCCAGCTAATGACTCTCCAGACATGTTGATGTATGGAGCTCTGTCGGTGACAAAAAAATTGAACTTTTACTAATTAAGTAGAACATCTTCATAGGGTGAAAGGTTTTGCTAACGAAAGTAACTCACAAAGAATTATGTTGGCTGGAGACTGCTGCTGAGATCCGACAGGGGAGGGAGGGAGAGCAGCATAAACTATTCACTGCAGCCACCAGGCCAAGATTTCAGTCCCAGTTGTCTCTGCAGAGACCACTCAGTGCCACATTTCCTGGGCTCCAGCCTGTGAACCTAATATTTTCTGAGCCTGAGAATTGCTGAGCTCTTCGCAAAAGAAGCTTTTCAACAGTTTTCTTTTTCCCAAAACAACCTTGTGTAACCACTATTCCTTTCCCATGACAACAGGTGTTGTTTGCTATTTCTGTCACTGAGCCAATGGCAGAGGTGTCAGCCCTATGGACCAATAACGTGATTTTAGTGCAGCGTGTTATAAAAGGGCTGAATGAATTGTAAATAAAGCCACCTGATTTCTACTGCCTCCTGACTGCAGTCAAGCATCTTTATTTTGTGTCCTATTACAACACCAGCCCTGTGCTGCATCCCTGACTGAATGATGGATGGTGTCCAGTGCAGCAGCCTGGGCCCAGCACCAGCCCTGTGTGCAATTCTTTGTGGCAGTCTGTGTGTGAGGGCACACAGGGTGGCACAAGCTTCACAGGGGGTTCAAGGATGGAAATTTTCTGTGGCACAAACTCCCTCACCTCAAATATAGATCAGGTTGAGTGAGAATGTGGCCTTTGTGACAGTGACACGTTGAGGACTTCACATCTCACCTTCTGCCTCTGTGCTGGGCACTGCTGGGGCCACACCTCGAGTGCTGTGTCCAGTTCTGGGCCCCTTGTGACCAGAAAGACCTTGAGGGGCTGGGGCCTGTCCAGGGAAGGGAATAGAGCTGGAGAAGGGCTGGAGCACCAGGAGTGGCTGAGGGAGCTGGGAAAGGGGCTTAGCCTGGAGAAAAGGAGGCTCAGGAGGGACCTTGTGGCTCTGCACAGCTCCCTGACAGGAGGGGACAGCCGAGGGGGTCGGGCTCTGCTCCCAGGGAACAAGAGAAAGGACAATAGGGAACGGCCTCAAGCTGTACTGGGAAGGTTTGGGTTGGACACCAGCAGGAATTTCGTTAGAAGAACACGTCCCAGCCAAATCATGGAGGAGGGAACTCAGCTCTGCTCTTACAGAAAGGCGAAGGGTAAAGCACCAAAGTAAAATTCCTGGTTTTTCCTCCCCAGGAAGTTCTGGAAAGGGACTCCTGAAATGAGGCAGTGGCGATTTCCACCTGAAGATACTCCACGAGTTCTGCAGCTTTGCCTATTTCCACTTCTCTCCCTTTTCCAACCAACTTCTCACTTGCTGCAACACGTCCCTTTGTAATTCTATTGCCTCCCTTTCACAGAGACAGTTGTGGTGTTTTTTACATTAAAAAATCAAACCCTGTCATTAAATATTTCTTTTCCTCAGCTACTTGTAAAGGCAGGAGGAAATTGGGGGAAAAACTGTCAGAAAGGAACACAGTATTCACATCTTTTGAAGAGACTGTTTATGGTTATGTTGCCTGAGGGACCTGCAAAGACAGAATCACAGAGCCCAATGTGTTAGCTTTTCTTCCTTGCACTCTCTTTCCCTTTCCAGTGGCCTTTTGCTATTCTAGGATTCAGCTTGTTGTGCTCAATTCTACCCCTTCCGTCTCCTGGGTAAATCAAGATTAACTCCATTCCAGCCGTTGATGCAGCCAAAGACACAGGCTGTCAGCTGGAAAATGGAAATATGGGATTGAGCCCCACCTGTGTGCCCCTGGACAGCCCTCCTGTGACTGTCCCTTCTTCTCCTCCCCTGTGATGGAAACCAAGAGCAGCTCTGCTACAGGTACAAAATAAAAAGGGGTAAATGACATTAATAAAAACGACATAAAAACTGTGACACCTGTGTCCAGCCCGAGGTCTGCTCAGTGCACAATCTGCTGCAGCTGCATGTGAAGGAAACATGGATCTGGGGAAAGGTGGCAGGACTTATCTTCAGAGGTAGCAGGCAGCAAATCATCATTAGGCAACATTCCTACGAGGAACCTACCATGGGATCCCTGATAACACCAAGTCCTGGGATCTCTGATAATACCAGGGACCATCAAAGAAAGTGCCGTGACTGTTGCTGGGAATATTTTCATAAATTTGCCCCTTACCACAACTGTAAGGGTTTTCCCTGTAAATCTGATTTCTTCTACCCACAATAACAACCCCTTCTCCCACAGACCTCCTGCACGACCAGGCTGAGAACTGTATGTGAATTGCTGCTCTTTAGCCCAGAGAAGATTTTTACAATGAGGATGGGGAGGCCCTGGCACAGGGTGCCCAGAGAAGCTGTGGCTGCCCCTGGATCCCTGGCAGTGTCCAAGGCCAGGCTGGGCAGGGCTGGGAGTGTAGCCCTGGTTCTGTGCCTGAGGTGTTTTAGTTTTCTGAATTTTTTTTCCCAGGGAATTTTCTGTAAACAGAAGTGTTTCTGTAAACTGTACTTTGTTTTTCATTCCTTTCCTTGGAGGGACTTCTTGATGTCCCTCTGGTCTGACCAATGTGATTGAAGAGGTTTGTCTTTTTGTCACCAATCAGATTGGTCTGTGTAAAATAGTATAAAAGGGAGACACATCCCAGATATAAAGGAGTCATTTTCAGCCTTCTGAAACTCAGAGTCTGTGTCGTTGTGGTGTAAAACAGCGTCACTTGGAGCACCCTGGGACAGTGGAAGGTGTCTGGGACTGGATGACCTTCAAACGTCCCTTCCAAGCATTTCCAGGATTCCGCGGTTCCAAGAGCTTTGTGTGGTGGCACTGTGCATGCAGCACTGACAGACACAGTGTTCCAGGAGCCCTGGCCACTGAACAATTACATTCCTGCTTTCAAAGGGATTTGGTCTCCATCACAGAAAAAAAGGAACATTTGGCCGTGTTCCTTCACTCCTCTCCCAGACACACTCTCCAGTGTCAAGCCCTCCATTTCGGGGGTGTGTAACAACTGCCTGACAGCAGCCTGCTCTGTGCTCACACACATCCCTGCACATGCTGCATTTGCTGTCACCTGATTTTCAGGGCTTTTCGTTTTCATCTGCAGGTGACAGCACCCAGAGGGCCAAGTGATTATGGCCACAAAACTCCAATAACCCAACAGTTTGTGGAACAGCTGCTCAGCACCAGCAGCAAGCACAGATCTGCTGGAGCCTGTTCTGCAGGAATTCAGGGGACGGCCTGGCTGTGCATTAAAGAGCAGGGCTGGAGCCCCTGCCTGCTTCACCTATCCCAGGGCACCTGTGCAGGAACGGCAGGGAAATTTTCCTGATGAGGAGCTGGAACAAAAGCAGCCACACCAATATCAGACATTTTGCAATCAGCATCCCGGAATCCAGGCCTTTGAAATTTGGGATTTGCATTCACAGAGGCCATTCAAAAAAAGGGAGACAACTCACGTGGAGGATGCTGGTGTGGAGACTGTTGAAGATTCCATCTCCAATATTCCATCTTTTTTCCTGTGTTACCTGGTTAAAAAACCCCCTTCCTTCTTATTGAAAAAAAATGTCAGCTGACATATGTTAAGAATGGGAAAGGGAAGGAAATAAAAAGTGA
>VXBN01017340.1:429734-526885 GCA_013397395.1 Sinosuthora webbiana | reverse complement strand
TCTCTTCTCTCTTCTCTCTTCTCTCTTCTCTCTTCTCTCTTCTATCCTTTTATTTTTCTGCTCAGTTTTGTCACAAAACAAATGAGCACAGAGACTACAATGCCAAGCAGGCACTCCCTAAGACATTTCATAATAATAATTAAATGAATTGTTTTGAGCTGCTCAGCTCTTTGATGTGTTTCAGGTGGTTTTCTTTCCCTTGTCTGTCTGGGAAATGGGGAAGACTCTGCCAGGTGCTGGCCCAGGTACAGGGGAGTAGAAAAAGGAAGATTTATTTGAGACATTAATAAGATCCACATTGTGTATGACTCAGCACCTCACGTCAAAATTTGGCCCATATCGAGAGGAACACAAAAGGCTGATTACAATGAGCAATAATCCAAAAATACGCCGGCGAGAGGCGCGTACTGTGGATTTCGGAGCAGGGCATGACAATTAGAGCTGTGCAAGACAGTCACAGGGACAAAAATAGATCCCATTGCAAGTGGAAGGTGCCTTTGAAATGTGGGATTTGCATTTTTTTTTTTTGTGTGCATGCTTTCAACTCAGAAATAGCACCTTGGTTCAACAGAATGGGCAAAGTGCGAGGGTAAACCCAAATATTATTTATTTTAACAATAATAAAAATCTGGAAGAAACCTAGGGGTAACATTTGTGCAAGATTGAACACAAAGGATTGTACTTTGTTTTGTTTCCCTTTAACAAGCCTGTTTCCAATTCTAATCCCTGTAAGAGGAATACTCCCATCCTTTCAGCAGTCAAATTCATCTTAGATGAAGAGGATGCTCTGTGATTCAGGAACCCATATGCATGTTCTTGATCTCCACTGACTTCTGGGGGAATTAAATGCTCTCATTTTTTTAGAGGTATTTAAGTACCTAGTGGCACTCTCAGATGCACTTCAGAGCCTGGCAGCTGTACACATAATTCTTTGCGTGTTTCTCTGTCTCTCTCTGCGCCACAGGTGATGGGAAGGGCAGGATTTCCTCAACTGCCATGAAAAATCAGTGAAATACTTAGTGCACACAGGATTTAAAGACTGGTAAAGCCAGTTTTGAAAGAGCTTATTTTTGAAAATAAATAACAAAAAAAAAGAAAAACTTGAGTTTTTACTCATGACAATCCAATCTTTTGGATTTGTCCCACTGGCACTTGTGCAGGGAGGCAAAGAGGAGCTTCTTGGAACAGGGTGTCCACCCAAAGCAATTCAAAGGCTTTACTTGCAATTCTCAGCATTAATATTTCAGTCTGGATTATCAAGATGCTTCCTGGAGGTCCTATTGTGACTCTTTCAGCCCCATTCCTCGTACTGAGCTCTTTTGGAGCCATAAGCCTTTGCCCTGCTGGGATGGCCCCACAGGTCCAGCCCACCAGCAGCTCCCCCTCTGCTTTCTCTCACTGGAAGGGCAGGAAATTCCCTTCCCAGTGGCTCTGAGGAATTTTTCTGTTGGCAAAATCCCACCCTGGGTGCTGCAGTCCTTGCCTGGCTCCTTTCTTCAGCCCTCCAGCACTTTCCAGCACTGCCTCAAAGAAAAATATCTTCACGCTCCTGTGTTTGTTCTGTTACCTGCCTCTAACAACATTTTCCAAGGTCTTTTAGGCGGCTGATGCACCATTAGGACACACAGCTGATGCCTGAAATTCTGCCATTTTCCACGTTTTGTAAAACAGCTCATTACCAAAGGGTGCCCCTATGCTGACATTTCTCTTGTGAGCTCTTCTCCCGCTTTCTCCCAGACCTTCAGAAAAATCTTGAACTCCTGGGTTCTTTTCTGCATGGAGGGGGTGAAACAGAACTTGCTCATAAATGAAAAAGAAATATGTTCCCATTGCTCTTAAGACCACTCCACTCATGTTACATTTCTTTAACTCCATCAGCCCAGTGATCTCTCCAGTCTTGGGTACAAATTAGACACAAAAAATTCTAAAAACAAATCCCAGGAGAGCAGTGAGGAAGGATACACAGATGAATCTGAAAGGTGATGGCATCCATCACTTGTCCATCTTTCTGGGGACCACATATTCCCTCACCTCTGGTTAAAAACTAAATCCCTTCCAGAGTTTGGATTTGGTTCCACCCATGGAAATGTGTGGGGAGGCTGGCTCTGGGTCTGAACAAGATGAACAGCTCTGCTCTCTCCCCACTCCCCTTTGGGTCTCCTCATGCTCTGACATTTCTTTGGAGAAATTGGGTCATTCTGGAATGAGTATTTGGAGCAAAACCGGAGTATTTTGCCACATTTCCCAGCTGAAGGGAAGTGATGGCCTGGGCAGTCTTCAGTGGTGACAGATTTTTGAAGAGACACGAGGTCATTACTGAAAATCTGGCTGCATGTGCGAAGGTCAGCCCATGAAAGTGTGATGAACTCAGTGTGATGAACAAACCTGACCTGGGTGTTAATTGATGAGGCCTGCAAGCCCATTCCCTTCTAAAACAAGAGTTTTCAGGCCAATCACAGGACAATGGTGCCAAGTTCCAAAGCTTGTCCAGCTCTCTGCAGCCATGCCTGCCTTGCCAGCTCTAAAACCTCAGAGTTCTGCACAGAGGTGAGAGAGGAGAGAAAGGGATGAGCCCATGGGGCATCACTGATCAGCCCAGAGCTTTTTGCCCACACCTCCTTCCCATTTTCTCCTTCCCATGCTCCTGTGGTAATGGAAAATGCTCAAAAACCATGTGCTGACCACCCTAATGTAGATGAAGGAGAGTATTCCCAAACTGCCACCTGCAGGGATCCTTGCATTCCGTTTCATAAGATTATATCTCATCCACTGTGTCAGAATTGCTGCAGACAAGCCCAGTCCCCTCCCATCCACAATGGAAAAGGCAGCCCAGAGAACTGCTTTGGGAAATGTTTGTCCCCTGTGTGCTCTTTGAGAGCATCTCCAATGACCATTTCCATAAAACTGCTCTGACCTGAGCAGCCCCTGACCACCCCTCCACAGAAACCTTCTCCTCTGCCTCTCCATAGCCCATCCACACAAAGACACATATTTTAACACCTTTTTAAATCTTTTTTGGGTGACAAATTTCACGAGACAAGCAGAGGTGGTTGGGGCTCAAACACGAGATAAGAGAAATGTCAGTGCCTGTTTTTTACCTCCTCCTCAGACAAAACACATGCCTCAGAGTGGCCATTCACACTTGTCATGTTTTCCCCCTTCAGCTGTTTTTGTAGCACTTTGGGAACGCTTAGGTAAAAAGGTGAATTGTCATCACTTTCTACATTTCCAGCCTCGTCAATGAACCACTTGGACCTCAGGAAGTTCAGCTTTTCAATTTCCATTTCTATGCAACCCTTGAGCAGTTCCCAGTATCAGGAAGCTCGGATGACCCAGCAGACCTCTCTTTGTAACACCATCTCGGATTTAATTGTCCGTTCTGAGAAACTCTGTCCCGGAGGATCTCCAGTATTTCAGTCACCAGACTCTCCAGGCCAAGGAGCAGTACTTAAATTCTAGAAGTGGGATGGGAATTATGGGCTGTTTTTTGAAGTAATGAAAGATGTCCATTGATACAGTGAAAGGTAGAACTGGAGTCAACCTGAGTTCACCTTGAACTGAGTTATCCAGAACAAACCCAAAGACAAAACCACATTTACCTCTGAGCCACCACAATTTTTTCTCCCTCTTCCCTTCTCTCTTTCAACTTGACAGAATGGCAGGAAACCAAGATCAAGGAGAGACGAGCCACCAGCACCAAACCTCACTTCAGCAAAAGCCAGCCCTGGAAGTTTGTTGCGCTGTCAGCAGGAAAAGCAATATCAAGCTTTGAAAAATTAATATGATGCTCACTTGCTGTCTAGTTCCTCCTCTGCTTGTCAATAATTCTGTTCATTCCACGAATATTAAACCTGTTTGCCAGAGCCCTTAATGTGACAAGAAGCTGATGCCTGAAAGAACGATTACTTTCAACTACACATCATATTTAATTTATTACATAACCTGGTGTTATTGCTTTTATTGATGAACTGTACAGCGTAAAATGATTATTTGTTAAAGATTTCTCTGTAGTAAAGGAAAAAGGAGGAAAAAAAAAAAAAAAAGAAGAAGAAAAAGAGAAAAATCTTTACTGCTCCAGAAAGCTGCTTGTAAATGCTTTTCTGAAAAGATTCAGGACTGGGAGTTACTGTTATTACCTGATTTTTGGCTCTTTGCGCTGCAGAGCAGATCCACCTCCCTTCATCACTTAATTCAATCCCTCACCGACACAGGGACAAGCAGCAGAGGAGCAGAGGGGAGCTTCTCCTGACGGGGTGATGTATGTTGACCTCTTCCCTGCTCCGTGCCATTAAATCCAGGTACTTTGTTTGGGCAGGAAAACCCAAATCCTACATCTAAGCTGGAGCTGTGTTTTCTCCTTTGTTCTCCTGTGATGTGACGAGAGCTCATTGGTCTCTGTCATTGGCACCCAGGGACTGCCATGGCCCAGCTCTGACATGAATGTTCTTCTTACGCTGCAAATGGGCAGAATGAGAGGTGAGATCCCTGCCTGGCAGAAACATTTACCATGATTTTGGAGGGTGAGGAATAACGGAGTTTGGTTTGTGCATGTGAGGAACAAAGGAGCAGAGACACATTAGAATTAGGGCTCATATGGCAACTCAATTTCAATAAAGAGACCATTTCTTCCAAGATATCCCATGGAGTGGTTGGTATTTTTATGGATGCTAAAGGAAGCAGCTATCTTGGGTGACTGCTGAGGATGCTGATGGTTGAATCACTGGATCATCCCCACTATTTGTTATTTTAGGACTCCAGTTCAGAGGCAAAAATGACAATGTGAGAAATGTCTCATTTGGGCAAGTCAGCACTGAGAGGTTGTGGTCCTTCTCCAACAGGACACTGAATAACCATCCAGAACTTCCACTGAGCCTCTCTGGATCTTGGTTTCCTAATTCTAGACCCACTGACTGAGAATATCCTAAACAAAACTGATCACGCCAGGAGACTGCAGAGGAGCCAAGAGGTCCCCAGCAGAGTGTCCCACCAGAATATTTTAATCCTGACACCATCCTTTTCCAAAAATACATGGCTTTAATTTGTTATGTGGTGGGGGGGGGTGTTTTCTATAGAGAAACAGATTAAAAAAGTCAAACCACAGAGGAAATGCACTACTCAGTCTCAACTTTTAGAAATTAATTATCTGCCAATTCCTGAAATCATGATATTAGCTGGAGTTTTATCTCTGGTTTCACTCAGGTAGCAACACAACATTTTGCACAGAAGGAATTTTGAAGTCTGCAAACTAAGCAGAGACGTCCCTCCTGATTAAAAGGTGCTCTGCATTTCCATAAGGCACTGGGAGAAACAGGGTCTCAGAAGGGTTCTTGGGATGGTTTGATACAGAAACAGATGCAAGAAAGAATTCAACCTGCTGCTGAGAGACATTTCTCTGGAAAATTGATTATAGACAACAACTAGTGATGGCACTGATATGAGAAGCAAGAATTAAGAAATAAGGATGCCTGGCTTTGGATGCATTTCTACTCAGGGCTGATTGTGAATACCAGCTGAGGTTCTTATTGCTTGGGCTTTTCTAAAATACCTTTTTCCCAGTTGAGTTTTTATTTTCAAGTCTTGGACCTTATGCTGCAGCTTCTCTGTTGACCAGGAACTTCTTAGAGGCTCTGATTCCATCCAGCTCTCTGAGTCCATAAAAACAGAAGCAAAAAATGAGATCAACTTTCTTTGCACTGTTTCGACCCAAGCTCTATTTC
This sequence comes from Sinosuthora webbiana, assembly GCA_013397395.1. Classification (NCBI taxonomy): domain Eukaryota; kingdom Metazoa; phylum Chordata; class Aves; order Passeriformes; family Sylviidae; genus Sinosuthora; species Sinosuthora webbiana. Next base: position 521,168 of record VXBN01017340.1, on the reverse strand, counting down.
CCTGGGTGAAAACAAAATTCAGGGGTAAAAAACCCCCAGAAATACAAAACCCCAGTGGTCTGGATTTCCCAGAAAGACTCAGGTAATAGGAATGATTCAACTTGGCTGTTTCACTGCCTTCCTGACCCCTGCCATTCTCTGCCTTCCAGACGCCAACAAGATCTTAACCAGGATTCTGGGAAACATGAGAGACCTGCAGCCTCTGATCACATAAAGGAAATAGAACTATGAAAAGAAAAAGAGGGGGGAAGCAAGCAAGAATAAAGCAGATAAGCAAAAATAAAAAAAAAAAAAGAAAAAAAAGGCAAGCTACAGACCTGATAAGATTTTTAGGTGGCCCAGGGAATTTTGCTCATCCCCAAAGCATTGGTGTTTGAATAAGAATCTTCCTGCTCTGTCACGTGAGCACAATTTTGCTTCCTTCCCTTTCCCTGGCTCCATTTTCTCTTTCTCTTTTCCCTTCCATTGCTCTTTAATAACAAAAAATTGAGGCTCCTGCCTTGCAGAGGGCCCACTGAGCCGTGGAGGCCACCACCGTGGATGCTTCCAGCCAGCTTTGCCAAGCAGGCTCTGGACTGTGACTGGTTTTTCCCCAAATCACTGCTCCTCCTGGCAGCCCAGCCAGTCCCTCCCACACTCCCTGTGCACAAATGCAGGTCCCTGCCTGGCACAGCCATCCATCTTCTGAAGGACGTGAAGGATGCCTCACTGACACCTGTTCTCCTTTTCTCACCTCCCCATCCCTCATTCCAGCCATCCAAACTGAACTCTCAGGTAATTAAAAAGCAAGCAGATATGGGAGATACAGGGTGTTTTGGTTTTGTTTTCAAAACTCTCCCTTATCTCTGAGGAATTTACTCAGGAGTTGGTTTCTCAATCCCTTTTTCATTCCTTCTCTGGTGACTTGCTCCGTGCTGGGGACGCAGCCCTGACCTCCAGCAGCTGAACTTTCAACTTTCACTTTGCTCCCAGCTCTGTCCCTCAGCGCTCTGCAACTCATTGAAAACCCATTAATTCTGTCTGTGCCCTATCAGATTAAAACTTTTCTTCAAGTAACATTTCAAATATCAGCCGCTTCGCCTTGATATCTTTCTTCAATAAGATTTCTCCCAGCTCCACACTCACACTCTGCTCCCCTGGGTGCTTCCCTTTTCTCTGAGTGTTGTTGATTCTTTAAGAGCTCCACACACTCCACTCCCTCCTTCTGCTGATGTTCTCCACTGCATCTTGCTCTTTTCTACCCCATCTCTTCTTCCTCTTTCCCTTATTCTATTCCTCTCCCATGAGGAGAAGCAGCAGCCCTTTTCTACATTTCCCAGTCCCAAATTTCAGCCCCAGCAGAGACTTGCTGTTACCAGAGACTTCCCACTTGGGAAAGAACTCACCCAGCTGCTTGTCCATCCAAACAGCAGCCACAGAATTTGCTGGGCCAGGGATGTAGAAGCACAAAGACTCATCCCAGTGATTCAGCCAAGACATTCCTGCTTCCACTGGACTGAGTTCCAATCTCTTAGGGCCAGATTTTAGCTCCAGAGAATAGGGAGGCTGTGAGGTGTTTCACATCCCCTGACAGGCCTGAGCTATGACTCCACAGCCTCTGTCACAAGGTTTTGTGGGTGGTAGCTCGTTTTTGTATCCATCAGCGAGCCCCAGAAGTTACGGATGCAGCATGGAGACCATGACTCAGTACATCCTCCTCTTCCTCAGCCAACACCTTCCAGATTTGGAACAGGAGAGCTCGGATGTAGGTTCAGTGTCAGTAGGCACGGGCTTGTGTAGGAGACAAAAAGGGATGACAAACACTTGATGCCATTAGAAACTCTCTTCTGACATCACTGAGGACCTTCCAGCCTCTGCCCAGAGGCAGAAATGATCCTGGAGTTTGTCATAGTCTCTCCTTTCTGTGTTAACACTTGTCAAAGTGCTCTTCTTAACTTGTCCACTCCCTCAATCCTTCTCCCAGAGATCTGTGTCCCTGGGCTGCAGGAGGCTGGGGCAGTGCTGGGGGACAGCCTGGCTTCATCCAGGCACACAGGGCAGAAGCCAGAGAGAGGCAGAAGTGTGGGCAGGAAGACGTGGTGATAGCCCATAATAACCATCTCTGGCACAGGAAATCTGTGTGTTTACCCAGGGAAAGACAGTGGGAAATGGGTTGGGAGAAACCAAATACCGCAGGGACTGAAGGGCCAGATCTGGGTGAGATTGTCCCCTCCTTGCAAGTCCCTGCCAGGAGGGGATGGGGAGCACAGGACAATGTCTGGGTGGGACAGGGACACCTTGAGCCACCCTGAGGAGCTGGTCTGGGGGACCTGAGCAGTGCCAAACAGGGGGGACTCTGTAGCTGCTGCTGAAAAGATCACTTTGATCTCTCATTCTGATACAGCAACAGCCATAACCCCCCAGCCAGACACCACAGCAGACCTCTGGCTTCCTTCATGTGCTCAGGATGCTCCCACCCCACATGGACTCAGAGCTCCCCCCCACACTGATCCCCAGCTGATGTTCCTCCAGTCAAACCACCACGGCTTCCAATCCCTGCTGATCCCACACATTTTAGGCTGTGGTGCAGCCAAGCATTAACACACAGCCAATTTTGGTTTTTTTTCCTGGGTGACTGAGGCAAGGGAGTTTGGTGGGGCAGAATTGTCTTAACGTGGTCTGAAATATTCAAGAGGAGCAGACACAAATCTCTGCATACATTTCCTTCAGTGCATTTGAGGAGAGGTTGCCCACAGAGAGAAGGAATGCTCCATATGGATTTCAACCTGTGCAAGGTGGAATGGACTCAGCTGAGTAGTTTGCAATACATAATTAATCAGAGGAGTTTAGCTTCTATTTTTGCTCATGGTTTCCTCAGATTGTTGTGGGTTTTTTTTTCTTTTTTTTTTTTTCCACAGCCTTTCATTATTCAAGCATAGTTGGGAATTTTACATATATATATGTGTGTGTATAGATAAAATCTCTAAAGGTTTCTCTCTGAAGAGGTTTTAGTTGGTCTCAGTGTTTCAGTTGTAATGGGTGAGTTGAATCGTGTGTCCCTGGTCTTATTATTCACAATAGGAGGAAGTTGCAATAACCACTGAATAGCCACGCACATTAATTTTGGAATTCACATTCATCTGGAGAAATTCAGTGGGATGAATGTTTATTGCTGTTGTTGTTATTACTGTTTATTTTATAATGGCAGGAGCAGCTCCATTGTCCCTGGTCTCCTGGTGGACACCGAGGGGTGCAAGACAACTGAAGGAACTTCATTATGTGTTTGGAGGATGCATTTCTACCAACGTTACCATTATATTCTTTCTGTCTGATATTTTTTTTCCTGAGCTGAATACTTAATTCTTCTTCAAGGACCAGCTTTAGCATATGCAGGGCCCTGTGTGAAATCAACACAGCATAATCACAGAGGAAAATTATATGGAGGGAAGTATTGGAGGCTGGAATTATGAAAACTATATATAAAAAATATCCAGACCCATGCTGACTCCTTTCTGCTTCCAGCCATTTATCTAGACCTGGGCAAGCAGTACAAATAAAGAGCAAATTAGTTGGATTTGCACCATTACAAAGTAATCTTAAAATAATTTATTTTACAGTTTACTAATCATCCCATCATTAGCAGCTCAGTCCACAGCCCAAATGTGCAATGTGCTTTCACGTGGGTTTGAAATTTAAAACAGGTAGAAGGATCTTTTGCACTAAAACTGCTTCCAGAGGCTGGTGATGGCCTAAAGTGGGGTGTTTTAGGGGGAAGGATAGCACCCTTAAACCTGTTTTACCTCACCTCTCACTTCTCAGCAAATGGACACAGGAAAATCTTTCTCTGTGTTTCCCCTAAAGCCAAGTCCCCTGATTTAGTCCATTTTTGGACCAGGGACTAAAATGCTGTCACTGTTCAAAGCAATGGCAAAACTCAGACAAGTCAATCCCCTAATGATGTCTACATTTTTGAAAGGAAGGGAAAAAAAAAAAAAAAAAAAAAAAAAAAAAAAAAAAAAAAGAGGAAGGGAAGGCAGAAGGACTACCTGTGATGCCCAAGAATAAAGAACCTGCAGACTGAAAATGAAGCCCCCTTTAAATGAAAGCTGGAGTCCCCAGAATCTAAAGGCATCCTGCTTAATTAGGCTCGTCTGCAAAACACAGGCAACAAATGCTATTGTGAGGCAGCTCCTGGGGTTTATTTCCTTGTTTATTTGTCTGTTTGTTTCTGAGCAGCCAAAGAAAACTTCTCCAGAGACCTGTTTGATTCCTCTCTGGACCTGTTTCATTCCTCTCTGCAGTCTGGGCTGGAATATTGATCCCAGGGAAGAGATGGATGTTTTGTGTCTGTGTATTGGAGAGGAGATGTGAGTTTTGTGTACTGTGTGTCTGTGAGCATGTGCATGCTTGTGGGAATGCAGAAATGGTGAGAAAGGCTTGGAATTCACCTGACAGCCCCAGAATTCACCTGACGGCCCCATCCCCTCCCCACAGCACCTCTTCTCCTCCCTTCCCCAAGCCCAAGCTCAGAGAAAGTCGTGTGTTGCCACTGCTTCAAAACCCAGCTCTAATTTTCTGGCTAATGAAAGACGTATTGACAAAAGTTGGCATTAAGCGGAACTAATTACACTGTAACTGCTGAATAACTAAGAAATAACTACCCTGTAATTTATGGTGCAGCGTGGACTCCGTGCAGCAGCGCTCAGAGCTGCTCTCTCTGCGCTGAGCTCACTGGTGTGTGAGCTGCAGAACTTTTCCCCTGCCGGGAGGATCCTCTGCACGTGAAACCACAAACACACTTGGCCACGATTAGAGCACAAACCCAGCTGGGCTTCCCACAGCCCTCCAGAGCAACAGGATACTGACTGCCCCCATTTTATCCCTGGGTTTTGTTCAAAGCCCTAATCCCATGTGGGATGCCCTCTCTCTCACAGGGAGCCCATGCCACCTCCTCCATTGTCAGATTATACTCTTTTCTGACCCAGAGATGGGGCAACTGAGAGGTGTTTCAAAAACTTTTATTCCATTTTCAGTCTCATGTAAAGGGTGAGACAGTGCACATGTTACACTTCACGCCATCACAATCAGAACCCAAACTATTTCCTAATTACTAATCATTATAAGGGTTTCTTGGCCTATCAGGTTTTGCCACACAATGCTGTTAATGCCTTAAAGCCAATAATCTGAAATTACCCCTCATGGGTAAAATGCACCTTTCACAGTTCTATTTCTCCAAAGTATCCAGTCTTATTTGCAAGGCCAAACTTTGGAACTTGTTTCCAGTTCCATTTCTCTCTCAACAATGTCCATCCTATTCCATGGCATCTCTAAGTCAGCATTCTCTACAAATCCATTTCCCACATTCAATCAGCTCCCCATCGTGGATGCTGAGGGCTGGGATATATAAAAGGGCTGCAGTGGGGTCAGGTTTGCTGCCTGTTGTAATTGTGGCACCAAACTCATTCCTCTGCTCAAATAATTTGTTGAAAGAGGCATTAACCATGAGCTGGGAGCAGGGGAAGGCAAGATTCCTTGTTTTCACAGGGAGGATGGGGTGCTCTAAGGGACGACAGGAATCTCTCCCATACGTCACTGTCACACAGCGATATCAGCATCCAGCTCAGAAGATTGTGTGCCCTGTTCCATCTGATCAAACTCAGAATTTCTTAGACTCCATCATTACAGCTGATGAGAAAACAGGCATTTGCTCTCCAGAGAAATCTGGCAACTGAACTTTTGTTTGTGTCTCAGATTGGACCAAATCAGGAAATGGGGGTTTGATATATTTCTGCTCAGAAGTGTCTTGGGGTGATTTTGTGATGATACTTTATTCCTTAATTGTCTGCTTTATGCCCAGATATGTCTGCTGTGGCTTTAAGGTGGACTCGGGGGTGGTGCAGGGAGGTTTGGGCTCCAGCATGGCTTGGTTCAAACCCTTTCTCACCATTTGGTTCAAACCCTTTCTCACCTCCATGTGCTCCGAGCAATGCAGACCAGGATCTTACATTTTCCTTTTGTTGGATTAGTTTTTGCTTGCTTAGGCAAGAGGCTTTTTTTTTCTTTCCTCACCTTTTTCCCTGGACTCCAGCAGAGATCCTTCAGTTGTTTGGATTTTTGTTTGTTTGGTTATTTTGTTTGTTTGGTTTTTTCTCCTTGTTTGTTTGGTTTTTGTTTGTTAGTTTGTTTTTCTCCTTGAACTGTTTCAGCTTGGGTGTTGGGGTTTTATTCCCTTCTATGCTTGGGAGCATCTGCTGGATGATCTGGGCCAGCGAAGGAAAGGACACTAAAACCCACCAGCTTCACCTGCTGTGAGGAGGGGACTAATGCCAGAAAGGTTCCCACCTATTCTGCTCCTCCCCTTCCCTGAGACAGAGCGGGGGCCAGCTGCCATCTCTTCCTCCTGGCCACAAGGAGGTTAAAGTTTTGGGGGTTAAAGTTTTGAAATTTAATATTTAATTTAATATTTAAATATCTAGCATTTATTCAATCCTTATCTGTACTTTGCAGGCACTTTTTTTTTTTTTTCTTCCTTAATAAACAGTTTGTTGCTGTTTTTTGTTTTACTGTCACCCATTGGTATCCATTCCTCTCATTGGCAAACAGGTTTATCAAAGCCCTTCTCTTTAGAGGAAACGCTCATTCCAGGGTGTTTTCTCCTAAAATTTGTCTCCAAACCAAGACAAGAAGTTATGCCACCGCCTCATGAACTGCTTCATTTTGGTATTATTGAAACACAGTTTAGTACTGCAATACTGGATGGGATATGGATATGTAAGAGAATAACATTAAGATTTTAATATAAAAGTGAAAACAAATGGGAAATGGAGCGGGGAAAAAGTTGAAATAATAAAAAATTTAAAATCCATTCTGATTTCAAATTGATTCAATATTTTGCCTTTGAAATGCCATTGGAATTAGAGTACTCCAATGAAGCATTCACAATTTTACCTATTACCTAAAGAAGAACAGCGTTTTCCCAGGGGAGAAATGTTCCGTAGACCAATTTACAACTGAGTGCAAATCACAAAATTTTTAGCCTGGAAACTCTTCAGTGCAGAAGGCAGAACTCTGTGTTTTGGTGGTACAGCTCCAAGCACAGCAGGACAGATCTCCAGGCACCCCTTCCATCGCGAGCACAAATAATAGAGCTGTTGGTCAGGAGATTTACTGATGAGCCCCAGAGGAAGCTACAGTGTGCATAAGAAAACCAGAGAATTTGGAGGTAATGAGAGAAGGGAGAGAGAAAAATCACTCTGTGTTGGAGACAGGAAGACAGGCAGAGAAAAGAGAGTGAGATTGCAAAGATAGACAGGTGGGGAGAAAGAGAGAGAGGTGCAATTCAGCTCCTGCTCCTGCCTGATTCGTTCCACCTCCATTATCATGAACCAGAACAACTCATTCTTCTTTTTTTTTACCAGAAAGCGTAATAATGTTCCACAGGTGAAGGAGTTATCTCAGCTTTTCTCTTTTCCAGCAAAGCTAACACTCAGTACATGAAATAAAGGTTATCTTGAAAAATAGACGCTGCAAGTCGCATACAAAGGAACCCTTTCCTGTGACAAGGGAGTCTTTTCTGAAGGGGTCTGTTAGGTTTTGTGCTCAGAAGAAAAAGGGGAAGAAAATGGAATCGACCGCTTAGTCCCCCTGCCAGGTTGCCAAATTGACTTTTGAACAGGAGCTGGGAGGCTCTTTCCCATGGCGTGGAGAGCAGGTTAGCCCTAGGGGGATGGCAAGGATGGGGATGAAGAGGAAGGGAATGCTGCTGGCCATGCAGGGGATTAGGACAAAACTCACCTCTCATGTCTCTCCCAAATCCATGAGGTCAGGCATGGTCTGAAAGGCAAAGGCCTTGTGTGCAAAGTCTCAAATGCACAATAAGGAGACGGAAAAGACAAATCCCACATGGGTTGTGTGTCAGGACTGAAGCACAGCACACAGCTGACCATGCTTAGGGGGGTGGGTGCCCAGCCTGTGTGCTCAACATCTGTGTGCTCAACATCTGTGTGCTCAGCATGTGTGTGCTCAGGATTCCTGTGTGCTCAACATCTGTGTGCTCAGCATGTGTGTGCTCAGGATTCCTGTGTGCTCAACATCTGTGTGCTCATCTCTGTGTGTTCTAGGCATCCCTCTGCGTGCTCAGAACCTGTGTGCTCAGCATGTGTGTGCTCAGCACCCCTGTGTGCTCATCCCTGTTTGCTCAGCATCCCTGTATGTGCTCAGCACCTGTGTGCTCAACATCTGTGTGTGCTCAGGATTCCTGTGTGCTCAACATCTGTGTGCTCATCATCTGTTGTGTTCTCAGCATCTCTGTGTGCTCAGCACCTGTGTGCTCAGCATGTGTGTGTTCAGTATCTGTGTGCTCAACCTCTGTGTGCTCAGCATGTGTGTGCTCAGCACCCCTGTGTGCTCATCCCTGTGTGCTCAACATCTGTATGCTCAGCATCCCTGTGTGCTCAGCACTCCTGTGTGCTCATCCCTGTGTGCTCAACATCTGTGTGCTCAGCACCTGTGTGCGCTCATCCCTGTGTGCTCATCCCTGTGTTCTCAGCATCCCTCTGTGTGCCCAGCATCCCTGTGCCACTGCCTCCACTCCTCCTGCTATTCCCTGCCCCTGGCATCCAGCCTGGCAGGGCCAGGCCTGCAGAGGTGGGAGTCTGCTCACTGCCATCACTGGAACAACCACATAATGTGTGTTTTGATTCCAACCTGTGATCGGCCAATCAATCGATTTGATCAACCCTATGAGCTGAATCTGGGCATCTTTTAAAACAAACCCCAACAGGGTCTGCAAAGAGACATCATTTAAACCCTCACTTAAATACAAGGCCTGGCTGTAGTTTTTTTTTTTCATGAAAGGCCAGTGTGACCTGCTACACTTTGCCTTGTACCCTGAAGATCATTAAATAACACACTAAAGCAACACACAAAGGGTTCCACAGGACATGGCTCATGGTGGCTCCTCTGAGGTGTCACTGTGATGATGAGGATGAAGAGGGACAGCTTCTGGGCATCCTCACCAGGGATCTCAGGTGTGTATTTAGTATTCAGCAGGAACAGATCTGGATGTGTTAACCCCTAATTTCCTTGCAGCAGCCTCCTGTCACTTTCATGTTCTTGGGTACCTACAAAAGCCCTTACAGGAGGGACGTATTTATTTTACTAGCAGCTCCTGTCATTGTGATCAGCACTTGGGTGAAATACGGATTTTTATTCCCATTGAATTTTGTTTTCTTTTTAAATAATTGACAATAATTTTGTGAAGCTCCCGAAGTTTGCCTTCCCTTACATCAAACTGTTGGAAGTGTCTGAGCAGCTCTAATGTTCACTGAAACCCTGCAAACGCTGACATAACTCAGAGTGATACCACACGCCTTGGGCTCAGTTGCGCAACTCAGTCAGTCAAAGTTTCCCTTGTTTTGAAGGCACTGGACACCAGTGTGGATGTTGGTGACACACTGCTGTTCTGGGATTAGGAAATGAGGCTCTTTTCAAATCCTCCCTTCCGCCTCTCTGAGGATCCCTTCCCATTGTCTGCAGTGAGCCACGGTTCAAAGACTGTCAGAGCACATAAACATGACACAGTAACTGAGAACATCAAAGGGTATTATGTTTTCCATACATAAAGAGTGACAAGCTGCCTAACACTTTTTTATTAAAAATTCAGACAAAAAACAATTCAAGAAAAATCAAAGCGAAGTCTCCGAGAGAGAGTCAGACACCACATGTTTGTTACACACTCTTATCTTTTTTGCCTTGCAAAGTGTCCTTTAAACTCTGCTCCTAAAAATATGTACCTAAAATCCTATTTTCAGCAGTTATGTTGTTTATAGAGGAAAGGAAAGGTATGTAAGTGTAGGGGGGAGTCAGGTTCTAGAATGGAAAGCTCAGCCATTCCAGGAGGCAAAGCTGGAAGGAATCCTTGGAGACGGCAAAGTCCGCCACCACAGCCACCACCTGTGGTTAAAACCCTTAAATTTGGGCTCAGTTCTGGTCCTATAGAAACATGGTCCAGGCACCATAGAGAAAAGAAAGGAGAGGTGTAAGGACAGAAGACATGAGACCCTCTGAGCGGCAAAATTGCTGAATCAATGACGTGTAAAACCAATGTGAGGCAAAGAGGGAAATCTTTTGGGGGAAGGTAGATGAATTTTGAAGAGCAGAGGCAGGTGATCCTCTGCCATGGAAGGCCTTGGCATGAGCTGGATACCCTTTGAAAAAATGACAGAAATATTAAAGGAAACATTTAGTGTCAAAGAACTGAAAATCACAGCGAACTGGGATCAAATTTAGTGAGGAGGTTTGGACGAAAAAAAAAAAAAAAAAGGAACAGAGCGAATTTTGGAAATCTTTAAACATTTCAAAACTTTCTTAAAAGATTTCTAAGTGTTTTATACTGAGCTTTTCTTTGTTTCGCATCAGCATTTTCATTTTAAAAATCAGCTTGAAGTAAAACCAGGTGAAGAGGTTAAATAACTTTGAGAAGAGACCTTCAGATCTTAAGCAAATGCAGTGCTCCAGATTAAAAATGGGCTTGCACTTTTCCTTAAATTCTTTCTTTTCCTTTCATTCCCCTTTCAAATATATTTTCAAACTCTAAATGATTTGAAGTGCATTTTGTCCTTTGACACTTTTCTTTAGCTTCTTTTGCAAATGTAGATTAAAAAAGTGTTCTTAACTTAGCTCTTATCACTGATAACTGCTGGAAAAATATAGAGAACCAGCTGTTGTTGTTTCAAACTCTGTTGTGCAGAGTTTGAAAGGGCTTCAATAACACTGTTAACAAAATGGCCAAAGGGACTGGGGAAGACTCAAGGACAAATTCTTACATGAGCTTCCACTGGAGTATTGAAAGTGGTTCATCTCACTCCTCAGTTCCCTCCCTTCTCCGCACATCCTCCTTCCCAAGCCCTGAAATGCCAACACATTTTAATCCCTCCTGCTGCCTCTCCAGGAAAGAACTGAAGCCCCAGGTAAAGGTTTCTGTGCTCAAAATGACCACCTGGTGATGGCCTCCAGCTTACTCCTCGTGCAGCTTGTTCACAGAATCCAGAGATTATTGCGTTTGCTCATCCCTTGTGCCCCCTAAGCTGTGCCTGGAAATTCAGGGTCTTTTGGGGAGCAACCAAAGCCCCTGCACAGAACATCCCCAGCTAATCCAAACCAGAGGCAACTGAACTGTGTTTGGACTTGATTTGATTCTTTTGGGGTTTGTTTTTTGTTCTTCAGGGGATGGTGTTCTCTCTGTTCCTATTTACAAGCCAGGGGTTATTTGAAGCGGGTTATTTATTTATTTATGCACTTCTATTATCACAAGAACCAAATTGCAACCTTCGAGAGAAAAAAAAAATAAAAAAAGTGTTTGTGAAGGGCAGTGGAGGAGGGGTGGGTGGTGGGGAGCCAACAAATTAAAGTCAGAGAAAGGGGGCTACATCTTTATCAAAAGACAACATCAAATTAATTTCTGTCTGGTCTCAGGAACTCATGTAAAATTTATAGGCTGTTTGTTAATTTTGCTGTAGCGCCGGCAGCACGGGGTGTTTGTGATTCAGGGGAGGGAGAGGAGGGGAAAGGGGGGAGGCAGAGCGGAATCACGGCAGCCTTGGCCGGGCTGACGGGGATCCGAGCACGGAGTGACCTTGCCCAGGTGCCCCGGCTCAGCCGGGATGTGAGTGGGAAGGCAGCAGGATGGATGGATGGCCTTGGACGGGCCCTGCTCCCTCCCTCAGCAGGCACTGCCTGGCTGCTTGAAATTCCGGCGGTGTGCTCGGCTCTCGGTGCAAGGCTGCCCTTTCACCACCGGCACAATCACTGCTCTTACATAACCCAACAGCCGATCCTGCAGCCTCACAGCTCAGGAGAGAAGGAGAATTAGCTCCGTGTGAACACACCTTCTTCGCCCTTTCCCCACCCTCCTCTCCCATCTTCTTTGCTTTCTGTCGGGTTCTGGAGCAGCTCCATGGAAGTGTCTGAGGGATTTGTGCCTTTCCCCATTATCTCAGCAGGACAAGGGGCCACAGTCTGAGGCAGCTGGAAAAAAACCAGAGAGGTCTCCCCAGTGACTTAACTGAGGTGAGAGAGCACACTCCCCACCACTGCTTTACAATGGCGAGGTCGTTTTTATTTTGTTCTCCAAACTCTCTGCTGGAATTCGGGATTTGCAGCTTTCAGGAGCTTTTCTGGCTTTGATAAACCCCACGTTTCTGCTGGAACCGCAGGGAGCATCAGTGGGGGGATCACCAGTGGCATATTCTGATTTCTGACCCAGGCAGAAATGCTTTCAGAAACACTGAGAGATTTCCAAGGCTCCCACTGTCACCTGTGGCTGGTAACTTAGCAAAGGTCAGTAGTTCCCCAGCAGTGTTTACAAAAGGAAGCCTAACACCACATTAGCAGCAAAAAAATAAACAAACAGAACGGCTGGAATCAGGTGATTTTCATTTTCATTTCAAACTTTCCAGCTCTCAAAGAAACCTCAGGTGTCTGGGTCTTCATTTTAAAAACATAAGCTGGCACTTCTGCAAAACTTCCTAGCTGAATGAGAATGGATCACTTTAAAACAGACCTCTAGCACTGAGTAAAGGACTCCCACTTGCTCTGTCAGCTGTTCCAACATTTTAAAAGCCTTGCTAAGCAGGTATGGGGTTTTTCTTTCCCTTTCTCCCTCCTTTTTTTTTTATTTTTTTTTTATTTTCAGAGTGTGTAACCTCAGCTACCAGCCCAGGATGCTGACCTGGAGATGGATATTCCCAGTCCCATAACCTGATTCCCATTTTCCTATTTATTTCCCAGCATTTTCACAGGTTTGAGCAAGTCCTGTCCTACAGATGTACAGGAAATGACCAGACCAACAGAAGATTGAGATTAGATTAACATAGAAAAGGATATTCTAGAGCATATTAACAATTCACCCATTGCTCCCCACTAGACCAGAGATTTTCTACCAAGGAAAAGAAGGAGAAGGAACATGCCAGGGTAGGGTTTAGTGTGGTCCTTCCTCCACTCCTTCCTGCCAGGAATGGTTTATCCTCATCCTCACGGAGCCTGGGGAGGGGAGGAAGAGCATTCCTGCCAGCCAGGGGCGATTTTTTTCCTTCACAGCCACGGAGAGGAGCACTGTGCTTCATAAACACACTTCAAAGATGCCACACTATTAAAAATACATGGACATCATGTGGATCTAAGCTAAATACATATGGCCTTTGATTGCCTGGCATTTCCAATTCATACAGGAACATTACTGCCATGCATTATTGATGATCACAAGCGTTTCGCTGCCTCAGACTGAGGACACCTCTTCCCCTTCTCCCTTCCCCGCATGCAGCACCCTTTGCTGGAGACTGAGCGGTTTAATTAAGCCGTGATTAAGTGTACACACACGCCTGACTGTCACCGATTTAGCTGAGGAAATGCCACTGCTGTGAGCTGAGCACCGCGCTCAGCGGGGCCCCCGCTGGCAGGGAAATGTCCCCTCCGGGTGTCCCAGCTGTTCCCCACCAGCGCCGGCACATCTGGCCAGATGTGTGTGCCCCGAGGGCACAGCCCGAGCTGCTCCCCAGCCCCAGGCAGGTACACGGTACTCTGCGGGGGAGAGCAGGGGTGGGCAGTGGGGAAAGCGAGCTGTTGGAATTCCTGGCTCTAAGGTCAGGGCAAATCAAACTCAGGAGGCATCATTTTTGAAGCCTCACTCTGCAGTTTATTATCTTTATCCCTAACAAACTCATGAGATGTGAGTTCTTCTTAACAAGTCTAGAAAGTGAGCTAAAATTGTGTCTGTTCAAGGCTGTTTAAGTCCTAATTAGTCAATAAACAGTTGACATCTATATTATTTATGCTTCTAATCTAATTGTGATCACCCAAAACTCGCAACGTGAACATCTTTCACTTAGTTAGAGAAAACCACCCAGATTGGCGAGGAAGAAGGAAGAAAAAGGTGCAAAAAGACAACTGATCCACACCCAAAGTTCTCTGTCTTGGCTCCCATATATCACCATGCAATAAAACCCCAAATCTAAGTTTTTCACCCTGTGAGATCACGTAATGTTATCCAAACTACACCCCCATGATCCCAGTACTGTCACTCATTTTTGGAAGCTTGTTTTAAGGCCTTAGGCCAAATGCAGTCCTTCTCTGAAATTCTGTGCCTGTCAGCACAGAGAGTCCAAAATTCTCAGCATCCAGAGTTCCCACATGGAGCCACTGGTTCAGCTTAGAAGGAGGATGAACTGTCCTCACTCACTGGGTTTAAAACCAACCTGAAGGTGAGGATTTACTGAGATGCAACAGTTGGGACACTTGTGCATGGGATGAAGGGATAGGAATCACTGTTGAAACCTGCAGAGCCTGATCCGTGCACTCTGGAGGCCTGGTCATGATTGCTTCTGGAAAAAGAGCAAGCAGCCAACCTTTCCCTGGTGCATGGATTCCCCTTTCTTTCAGGGGGATGGGCTGGATGTGGGGATGGGCTGGGCACAGGCTGCTGGCTCAGCCTGGGAGGGAGCAATGAAAAAACGTTCCCTGACTCAGCCCAGGGATTGGAACCCTGGGGTTGGAACCTCTGTCCCTGTGGGACATCCTTAGCTGGGCTCTCCCTCACCACACACCTGGGCAAAATCTCATCCCTCCTTTCTATCCCACTCTGGGAAGTTCAGGCATCGTCCTGAATTTTGTCCTTTGACACTTTTCTTTAGCTTCTTTTGCAAATATATATTTTAAAAAAAGTTCTTAATTTAGCTCTTATCACTGATAACTGCTGTAAACATATAGAGAACCAGCTGTTGTTTGTGCAGAGTTTGAAAGGGCTTCAATAACACTGTTAACAAAATGGCCAAAGGGAAAAATGTTGCACCCTGGGCACTCTGTCCACTCACTGCTGTCCTCCTTCCTGGCCAAAAAACAGCTGGACCCTGGGTGTTGGATGTCCCCTTCACACTGGACACGTCACCCTGATCATTTCTCTGTCACCACAAGCAGCCCTGGCTGCTTTGGGGAAATTCTACACAAGTGCTCGTGTCTCTCTGTCGTTTTAGTAGCAGTTCCCCACTGACTCAGTCATACTCCCCCTTTTATTCTTTTGAAAAGGAATTATCCAGAAGCAAGAACTTGGGAGGAGGAGAAGATTCGGGGGGAAAAAAAGAAAAAAGAAAATCATTACAGCTGAGAAACAGCTCTTGAAACTTATTAGCTCATGACTCATCTCTCTGAAAGGAGCTAATACCTTAATTTCATATTTCTCTGCTCAAATGGAGACCAAAGCATAAACTGAAATGAAACTTTACACTAATGGCTTCTTAATTACACCCATCTAAAAGCAATTACCTGAGGTTTAACAGATACAAAGTTCGGGTTGACACGGTCAGTGGAAGGGAACGGCGCAGCAGTGTCTGGGAGGAGATGGGCTGTGGGAAAGTGGAACTGGAAGATCCCAAGGCCAGGCGGCCTCTGCTGCCCTCTCTCCTCCCCCTGGGCTGCAGCCCAGCCCTGGGGTTGTGCAATCTCCCTCTGAGAGTGTGTGCAGCACCAGGTACCCACAGGGAGGGATATTCCTCAGGAATTCACTTGCTTTTCCAGCACTGGGATAAAAATTTGTATCATAAAACTCCAGCGTGGAGGACTTGGCAAATGTGGCACCAATATTATTTCCCTCTAGGAAGCCACATCTGCATCCCAGCTCCTGTCAGGAAGCGCTTCTTCCTTCCACCTCTCCACCTGCAAGAGGAGAACCATTCCTGCCAGTCCCAGGGTGCATTTTAAGGATTTCTTAACACTTATTGAAGGTTTTGAAATTATCCACACTAAGTTACCACAGGAGACCAAGGTGGTGTCGCTGCTGTTATTATAAGTACTATTATTACTACTACTGTGAGTAGATTTCAGCGATGTCTTGCTCACAGTTTAATGCTTTAGCACTAATAAAGGGACTTCAGCAAACCAGTGGAGTCCAGGCCAGCACAGCAGTGTAGGTTTCCTGTACAATATCTGGGAGGAATTAACTTCCAGGAGTGGGATTGAGAACAGGCAGTACATGGTGCTGGGAGCCATGTGAGCTGGGAAGTCGTGGAGGTGGATTTGAATCCCAATTCTTTCTAGAGCTTTACTCTGAGCTGCAAGGAAACAGCTCCCAAAAAAAAAGATCCTGCACCGGTTGGTGGCTTTGTGAGGAAAAACAAATTTTGGGAGGAATAGCCACTGCTTGAAGGACTCCCCAAGCCTGCCCAGCCCCACCTCGTTTTATGGAGCCTTGCACCACATCGCACCACTGAAGGAGATAACACAATTATTGGCTAATTAGAGCCATCAGACAGCGTTCTGCAATGGCAGGTGTTTAATTGACTTCCCCATTAACCGATAATGATCAGGCTCTGCCTCCTGCCAGGACGACCCCCACTCCTCTGCCCCCCTGAGACGAGTGGTTGACCTGAAAATGAAACAGCACAGCTGTCCTGAGTTCATTCATGGCTAACACATCCCTCCGGTTTGGCTGGGGAAGCAACAAATAGACTGAGAGAAGAAGAGAAGGAAAAGAGAGACAAGGAAAAGAGAGAGAAGGGAGAGAGAAGGGAGAAGGAGGAGAGAAGGAAAAGAAAAGGAAAAGAGAGAGAAGGAAAAGAGAGGAAAAGAGTGAGAGAAGGAAATGAGAAGGAGAAGAGAAGGAAAAGAGAAGGAAAAGAGGAGAGAAGGAAAAGAGAGAGAAGGAAAAGAGAGAGAGAAGGAAAAGAGAAGGAAAACAGAGAGAGAAAGAAAAGAGAGGGAAAAGAGAGAAAGAAGGAGAAGAGAAGGAGAAGAAAAGGAGAAGAGAAGGGAAAAGGTTCCTCTTTGCCTGCCCAGGCCAGGCTCTGACAGAGCAGGGCTGGCACAGTGGCAGTGAAGTTGCACAGCCCCATCCTTCCCCTGCCAGCTCAGAGCTCTCCCCAGCGCCAGCCCAGGATCCTGCTTGCTTTCCTTCCCCCCAGTCTGTTGAGTAAAGTAGTTTAGAGAACACAAATTCAATTTCACAGCTTCTTTCAGGGTGCCAAACACCTGGTGTTTCCTTGCCCTGGAACTAAAGCTGAACATTTCCATCATATTTCGCAAGACACAACTGGGCTGAACGCTCTTGTTTTGGAAGAAAAGGGTTGAATTCCCTCTTTGAGCTTGTTTCTCTGCAGTCAGGTGTGATTTGCTGGCCTCACCAAGTCCACTGGATTCCCTTCTGCTGGAAACTTGAAACAACACACAGCTTGGTGCCTTGGTGCACTGGGATCGTCTCATGAGAAACATTTACCCCACATGCTGGGCTCTCGTTTGGGTACTGAGCACTTGGGAAAAAGGCAGAAGCTCCTGTATCTAGGCATAAATCCTGGTGAGGATTTAAATACTCTTGTGATCCATCAAATAAATAAATTTTTCCAGAGGCAGCAGCAAGAAAGCCAAGTTTCCTTTTTGTCCTGTAGCCTGGTAACCCGGATTCCCCACCAGGAACTCAGAAAGAGCCCAATTCCTCTTGGCTTTGGGGCAGTGCTGGGGCAGGAGGCAGCAGGTTCAGCACGTAGATGGCAGCAGGCAGAGCTGGGAACTGATGAACTCCTGCACAGCTCAAGAGCAGCACCAGTTTCAGACTCTTTCTCTCTGCCAGCCTCACCAGTTGAGCTGCAGTTTCATTACTCCTTCCTACTGCATAAAATGTGCTTGAAACCCTAATTTATGAAAAAGTTGTTTGGGAAGGACTGGCAGAGAAAAAGAAACTTGGTTTCCTTAGGAACCAATTTAAGCCGAATTTCTGCTAGGTGTGTGGTACCAAGAGTCCAGGGCTTTCTGCATCTGCAATTTTCCTTTGCTGTGGGGAGGATGAGTTCAGCACGTAGATGGCAGCAGGAACCAACCTGAAGGTGAGGATTTACCCAGATGCAACAGTTGGGATACTTGTGCATGGGATAGAAATCAGTGCTGAAACCTGCAGAGCCTGATCTGTGCACTCTGGAGGCCTGGCCATGATTGTTTCTGGAAAAAAGAGCAAGCAGCCAACCTTTTCCTGGTGCATGGATTCTCCTTCCTTTCAGAAATTTACCTGAACTCAGTTCAGAGGGCTGTAAATGCAGATTTGAAGCTTGAGAATGCTTGGTGGGAAGGTGCTGGTTATTGTGAATTCCAGGGGTGAGCCTGTCCCTGGGAGCAGCCAGGAGGGAGGAGATGCAGGCAGAGCTCCAAACCAGCACCGAGTGGGGCCTCCCGACGTGCTCACACTGCACAATTAACCCCACTGTAAATCGGGGATGGTGGTGCTGTGCTGACCACAGGGCATCACAGGAACACAAAAAGACAGCGTTGGCAAAGAAACCCAGAGGTCTGTCATGAAAAAAATATGCAGAAGTCTACATTTCCACTGTGTTCGCTGCCTGCTGTGTTCACTGAGGTCTTTTTTCTTGTTGAGAGCTCAGTCACAACCCATCCAACACATGCAGGGGGCCTGGCTGCTCCCTGACAGCCTTGCACAAACACCCAGTGGTGGGAAGGGAGAGAACATGAAGGATTGCCATGATCTGGTTTTAAATTCCTTTTTCCAGGCAAGTGGATAAAGACAGAAATCACCCCCAACTCTGTCTCTCCTAAATTCAGGTCAGCAGATATGTGACCAATAAAAGCAAAAAGGC
Source organism: Sinosuthora webbiana (assembly GCA_013397395.1). Taxonomy (NCBI): domain Eukaryota; kingdom Metazoa; phylum Chordata; class Aves; order Passeriformes; family Sylviidae; genus Sinosuthora; species Sinosuthora webbiana. Next base: position 502,563 of record VXBN01017340.1, on the reverse strand, counting down.
CCAGTCAAGCACTAAAGAATAAGGGAAGCACTGACCAAAACTGCATTTCTCTGGCAAATTATTTTCCTGTCTAGACTGCTTGTCAGATGTTGTTTTGTTGTTCTGTATGCCCAGAGGCCAGACCAAAGCTGGGATCCCCACGTACAGGCAGCTTTGTTTAATGAGAGACAATCCTTGCCCCCAGGGAGCTGTAATCAGAATAGGCAGGACAAACAAATGAAATAAAGTCGCCGTCTTCATCCTGTGAGCGCCGATGGAAGCAGGACCCCAAAGAGATTAAGTGGTTTGCCTGAGGCCACCCAGAAAACCTGTGGCAATGCCAAAGCTAAAAAAACAAAACAAAGCAAAAAACCCCACACAGTCTCGGAATCCTAATGCCAGTCTTTGAGACAAATCTGGCCACGTCTCCCTATTTCCACGAGAATCCAGGGAGATCCCATTTAAGGCACTGCTGCTGTTCTCTTACAGCTGCATTTCTTCCTGGAAAAATCCAGCTTCTCCTTCCTTGCAGGACCCAGAGATGCTTTACCCGGAGCGGGCTGGGAGGAGACGACGGAGAGGGGCGGAGGGAGGAAGAGTCGCCAGCCTTTCTGATGCTGGAATGTAAATAGTGCTTTGCAAAAGAGCTATTTATCAGTGAAATTACAGAATCCGTTTGAAGATTCCCCCGGAGGACTCGCTAAAAAGATGGCTTGTGTGGAACTTAACGAGAGGTTTCCTGCAAACACGCCCGGGCTCCGTGTAGGCAGGAGCACTTTGCTGGGAATTAAATCCGCGCTGGAAATGTTAATAAATGCAGACACATGTTCTCGTTTGTAGGACGCGCTGTGCCTCCTTTATTTATTTCCTTCATTTCATTCTTCTGGATGTAGCCGCGACGCCAGCCCCTTTTGCCTGACACTTCCCCGGGGGAAAAGTTGTTGTCTCTCTTCTTCCCATCCCTGGGCAGCCCCTGGAGCTCATTGTGCTGCTGCTGCCAGGCCTCCAGCCAGCAGCACAAAGGGACCTGCAGGGGACTGCACGGCTTCTTTTCTTTCATTTCAGGACTGGATAGCAGCTTTCATCCACCACCAAAACAGGGGACGAGGCTCCAGAGCAGCTGAGGCAAAAATGTTCTGATGGAAAGGAAGAAAGGATTCCTCCATCTGCTCTGCTAGCAGAGGGATGGAAGGGAACCAGGATTGTTTTCCAGGGGTATCCACCTGGGCTGGCTCTCCCTGTCTCGTGGCTGAAGACCCAGGTGGATCCTAGAATGAGCAGCTGAGATGTCTCTGCTCTCTGGAACAAACAGGGTGCTCTCCAGCACAACAAAAACTGGAAAAAAAATAAAGTCAATTTTCTTCCTCTCTGGAAGAAAATCTAAATGCAGTCATTGTTACATCATGCCCTCATCTTTACAGTGACTCAGGCCAGCAAGGTGGCCTTTTTCTACCTTCAGATGAACCCTGGGGATGACCTGAAGCCAGCACTAGGAGCTGGCCTGTCCCTCACATTTCTATGAGATGAACACATCCCAGTGAACTCATCCAAATGCCATGTATTTATTTCCCCCTTTTTTCGTCAGGCAGCTCCCCTAGGAAAGAGTTCGGCTGCTTTCTAGAGCAGAGTAGGTGCTCAAAGCTCTGCAGATCTCTGCTGAGGTGCTCAGCTGCCTTGAAAAGCAGATATTTCTATTTAAGATCCCAAATCAAGCATTCATTTCCCTTTGTAGGAAAATTTAAGTACAACTGAATCAAAGACGCATTTAAGAGGAATAAGATGTAAAAATTATGCCTTCGTTTCTCCACAGCAGCCTGCCAGGTGTCCCTTGTCCCCCCCACACACAACAGAACACGGAGCAAAAGGCTGCAGAAGCCTCACCCTGGCCCTTCCCTAGGTGAGGTTTAGTACCTGTTCAACCACCCCCTCCTCTGTGACTGCAGCTGGTTAATCTTCCTCCACAGACTGCTAATTTGCTCAGCCCCTTCCCTCTCAATTCCGTATTAATTACCTTGTCTCCATAGTTAAGACTCTCTTTCTCCCTTTCCTCCCACACAAAGCCCAGAGCGCCGCAGCATCCCCTTCCCCACAGGGCAGCTTCTCGGGGTCCCTCCAGGCAAACCCCCTCCCATCCCTCCCACCACTGGTGCAGTTGCCCTCCAGCTCCACCAGGCTTCACTTTGAAGCAGCTTTCTCCTCCTCCTCCTCCTCCTGTTTTCCTGCTCCTCTTTGTCGGTTGTATTTATTGCAGAAGAAGGGAGAGATGAATTAAGCAGACCCTTGTGTCAGTCTGAGGGCAGCTGAGCCAGACTCATGGGCCCAGTAAAATCCAGGAAAGCCAATGATTGAGGCTCAGCCTTGGATCTAATCTTTTTTTCAGTTCATATTATTCTGCCTTCCTGTAATTTAATTTACAATATAATTTCATATTCTTTCTCTAAAGCAGAACTTCTCCCTTTATATGTACATATATATATATTTTTTTTTATCCTGCCAGGTTGGATTTGTGTCTGATTTTATTTTATTTTGTTAAACAAGGAGGCTGAAGTCACTTTATTTCCTTGAATAGAGCAGGAGGATAAATCATTGTTGGAAGATGTGCTGAGGCATCTTTCCAAAATGTGGATCTTAAGAGTGGATGCAAGAAAATGCTTTAACCAGGCATTTTGACACCTGAGTGAGGGATTGTCCCTTAAATATGGGGTGTATTATACCCACTGAAGTATATTACAGCACATTAAATATTGATTCTTTGTTCCTTCTGGAGCTGGGAGAAATATTTACAGGTGTATGAAACTGCTGGAGAGGTCAGAGACCTTTGTTACTTTATTAACCAGTTCTTTCTAACAAGATTCCAGTTCCCAGAATCAGAATTCCAGTTCTCTGGGAATCCGAGTCCACAAAGCACAAAGGAGCAGCAGTAACAGTGACCACAAACCAGTGCAAGCACATGCTGAACCAGGGGTCCTGCAGCCCTTCCCAAAAACCTTTTTCTTGCACTTCCTGGTGTTTCCACAGCCCAAGTAAATTTTGCAAGGAAAAGAGCTGTGAAATCAGTAGGTGTGGGATGGATCAATAGTGGCAGGAATGAGCCACTCTCCTATTCAACACAGTACCAGACAAACTAAATAAAAGATCTACTTTTTCTGTATATCACATCCTCTCTCTTTGCCTAAAGCTCTGCAATATCTGTTTAGTGCTCCAAATTCAGTTTAATTCCCACCAAAAAGAAAGAAATTAAAAGAATTTCTAGTTTTTTTAAAAAGCAACAGGGAAGAATCATGTCATTTTCAAAGCAATTTCAAGCTATTTCAAACAAGATGGTTCTGGGTACCACCAGCCTTGGGAAAAAGAACCAAGATCAGTTTTGTGCAAACAAAATATCTACAGCAGGAAAATTTTCATATCATTGAGAGCAATAGTGTTTTTTCTTCACCAGTGTTCTAGAGAGTTCTTTGATGAAACATTCACACTCCAAACTGGGTTGAAAGCTTTAGGCATTAGAAATTTTCTCCAACTTTTGTTCGTGGTCAAATTCACTTGCTGCTTGCCAACTTGCATCCCAACTGCTGTAATCCATCTTGGAATGGAAGAGGAATGTGTTACTCTGCCTGTCAAAGGAAGGGCAGTTTCATTTAATGTCTGGATCGTATTTCAATATCCAGATGGCCCCTTGGCCATCTCGCCTGGCCACAGCAAAGCAGCTCCATTTCTGACATCTCTGTGCAAGAGGTCTGCAGCATCCACAAGCTTTCCCACCGGGTTTTATTCGATGGGCCTTGCTTCAGGGCCTTGCATTAAACCCCAAATGGGAGTTATGATCCTGCCAAGGGGTTTCCATCTCTGTTCCACCATGGAGACAATTGATTCATCTCAGGCCAAGGCAGTGTGACAGGTATATCCATCCATTCAAGGACAATTCCCAGGTAGGATGGGCTGCTAAATGAATGCACCAGATTGCAGCTGACACCCATAATGCTGATTTTTCCCCTCTCCTTATAATCATAATGGGATCTCAGCAATAGAGATGGATTTGCTAATTTCCATCTCCTCTCTCCTTTAATCACTGTCAGGCATAAATTAATTTCTCCTTAAAGAGCTTTCAGGTTGAGATGCTGTCATTGCACGGTGTACTTAAAGGTCCTAAATCAGGGTAATCCCAGAATGTTTCCTATATAATCTGAGATTCCAGAGCATGTAAATATGTGTCATCCCAGCAACATCACAGGCCTTTTCCTTGGGGCAGGGGAAAGGAGGAAGAAAGTCGAATTCTTAGTGTGAGACACTGAAAAGCAAGGTGAGAACTGTGCTACAAATCAGCTGGGTGCTGCTTCTCGGATGTCCTCCAGGCCTGTACTGATCCCAGCTCTGTCAAACAACAAACCTGAAAGTGCAGAGTTGCAGCTGAACCCCTTGAAGATGGGGAGAGGAGCCTGTCCAGAGGAACAGCCCTGCAGGGCCTCAATTGCCTCCTAGAAGAGTTTGTCTTTCTTTACTGCTCTGGGATTGCCTGTGCTTCTTCTATCAGGTGGATATTTCACTGCAGGCATTTTCAGTGCACCTGAAAACCAACACAGACTGAGAGGAAGCTTCTAACAAAACCAGAAGGAGTAAAATCATTAAGCAAAGATATCATTTTTCCTTAAAAAAAATAAAAAAAAAAGCTAGTGAATAAATTATCATTCCTTTTCATTAAAAATTCAGTGGAGATGAAACTGTGTGTGGTGATAATGAGCAAATGTTTATATTTGCAGAGAAGTGTAGCTGCATGGATGGAGAGTTATTGATTTAGCCCCAGCTTTCACGCATTTTGTGCAGCTCTTTGGATGGATGTCTGTCCAGCTGGCTGCACAACTAGCAGTGGAAGACGTGTTACATCCTGAAAAAACGGCTACAACAAATTAAAAATTATTCCCAGGGAAATTTTAACTATTTTTTACAATAGTTACTCCTTAAGGGAAGAACTCTAAAGACAGCATCCATGTCATTCTCTCTGACCCCCAAGTTTTTAAACCACTGAAAGTATAGGAGGGGGAAAGAAGGCTCACAAACCTCTATTCAGTGTTTAGTTTGTCTGAAAGTTGCCTTTCCTCAACAGAAGTACTGACGGAGTGAAAATTGCTTTCAGACTTCTTAGTTTATCCGTTTTTTAGCTTCTCATAACAGATAGGAAGTTTAAGGGACAGTTTAGGAGTAAATAACCTAGCTGGAATTTGTGGGAAAGCAGAAATGCCCAAGATTATTTTCTTTATTCCTCCCCCCATTCCATCCCGTTGGTGCTGCATGTGTCTCCTTTAGGAAACCTGCTTTTTCCAGCTCACACACTCTTGGTTTTCTACCCTCTGAAGTCCTAGTCCTTTCCTTTCCCTTTTTGCTTGCCCATCTTTTCCTTCTCCATCAGTGGTCTCCACGGAGCCTCCCATGGTCCAGGCTGCCCTCAGGGAATCACTCAGGTTGGAAAAGGCCTCCAAGATCACTGAGTGTGACCTTGGTCCCCAGCCCAGAGCTCTGAGTGCCATGTCCAGACCTTCCTTGGACACCTCCAGGGATGGGGACACCAAACCTCCCTGGGCAGCCCCCTCCAAGGCCTGAGAACCCTTTCCATGGAGAAATTCCTGCTGATGTCCAACCTGAACCTCCCCTGGCACAGCTTGGGGCTGTTCCCTCTCCTCCTGTCAGATGTGAGGACACTGACCCTGATGCCTTGGGAAGGCTGGCCTGGAACAGAGACTGGACAGAGCTGGAGAATAAAGTAGGGATTTATTGAAAGGCCTTTAAGGATCCACCTTGGGCAGGACAAGAGCCTGGCCAGGGCTACACCCAGGGTGGACCCAAAATGGTCACAAAATGGTTGACCAGTCACAGGATCTTATAATTTTATAAGTTTTGGTCCATTTGTATCTTGGGGTTTAATTGTCCAATCCCAGCTCCAGACTGTGAGGTCCCATCCTTCTTGTTCCTCCCTCCAGCCCACCCTTGTTTGTGCTTTTGGGCCTGGAAGTTGTCCTTGGTGTTCAGCAGGAAAAGGATTTGTTTTGTGTCCCTGCTGTGTGCAGAGCTGAGTGACACTGACTGTGAGCTCAGAGCTGCACCCCTGGGCAGCACAGAACCTGAAATACATGAAAGATAAAACTTAAGGCACCAACCCAGCCTCCCACCCCTGACTGACACCACTTCCCTCTCCCTTCCCCACCAGTGTTTTCTCCCAGTGTTTCCAAACACCATTTCCAGGCTCCCGGGCAGCCAGTTTGGCTCTTTTCCAAACGAGGCACTGAATGGCAAAGGCAGAGAGACACACTGGGATAAAACGAGCTCCTCTTATTGATTTTTCCAAACCAATATGGCACTGACGCTGCCTCTTTGTGCCATTTCCCTCCTCTGCCAGGAGGCATTCGCACCTCTTCCATCATTTTAATTAGACATTACACCTGACACAAATGCTGAGTTGATTAACCTAAAAGGAGCTGAATGGGTTGTGGGATCGTTAACACGGGGCCCCTGACACCCCATAACTCACTCCAACGTGTGCTGTTGCACAAACTCGCAGCTCCTCCAGCTCGCCCGCCGAAGCCACGACGCCGAGTAATGGCACCTACAGAGAGCTTTTTACGAGGCTGCCTCACATAATAATGCTATAAAAGCCAGATTTAAAAGACAGATCGCCCTGGACTCCACAGACTTCACTTTTTAATGTTTACATAAATGCACCTTTTCCGCGGTGTTTTCAGGTAACGGCCCTTCCCGAGGCGTGGAAGTCGAGGCAGCCATCAGCTTTGGCCTCCCCAAAAAGCTGCTCTCATCAGGAGGCAGAGTGCTCTTGTGGGATTCTCCTGTTGCTGGGATGGAGGGCAGGAGGCAGGGAGCAGCCCACAAACACTCGCTTGCGACAGCCATGGCCCCCCTCATGAATTCCTCATCTGTAGGAAAAGTCTCTGGTGCGAGCAGAATCCATCCAGCCTTAATGTGACTTTGTTACACCACACTAAAGGAGGAACATTAAGTTTTGGTGTCTCCAGGAGTGTTGCCAGAGGAACTATTTTCCTGCTCAGATGCATTTTCCAACTCACACTTGAATTTGCCCAAGACTGGAAAAAGCCTTCATCAGCCACTGGCTGACACTGCCCAAGTCCAGCCCGGCCTGGAGTAGGAGAACCATAAATTGCACAAATTTCCCTTTGTGCCTGAGAAGGAGAGTAGCTCAGGCTGCTCCAGTGCCAGGATTCCTGGTTCAGCTGGGCCATTTGGTGGCACATGAAGCTTAGCTGTGGGTGCAGCATTCCCCAGGGTTTTCCTGCCCTCATGTCGGTCCAGTCAGACTCCACTTTTGGGAACAGCAAGAGGACAGCTGATCCTTTTTTGCCAGCAACAAAAGGAGGAGGGCTGAGAGATCACTAATGTATCTGCCTATCTGTGTTGGAGGGGGAATTAAAAAAAAAATAAAAAAGTGGCTTGGTATGACTTAATTGGTCTGGGATGAGGAGATATTCCTCATTCAGCAGGCAGGACTCCACTGAGATTGAGAACTTGCTGGAGATGTCTGAGTCCTGATGAGATCCCCTGTTAGTTTGTTGGCAGCACTGATTTTGCCGTGCCTTCCTCTTCCACTTGTTTGTTTAGCTTTGCCCTGCATTAAAACCTGTCAAGCCTGCAAACAAGACAATGTTTTTTGATTAGGCTGCTCAACTGACAATAAAGCAGAGCTGGGAGAATTTCCTGCTCTCCTAAAGCACAGAGAAGTTGTGTGATTCTATTAGGATACAGCCAAGGTACACCCTGAGAAAAGGAACTTTCTGGACTGATTGGAGATGCTCCCAGTGCTGCCTTGAGCATCATCTGGAGTCCAAAGATTCCCATCATCCCTATAGTTCACACAGGCTCAGGGAAGAGCTCTGGAGCCTCACAAAGGTGTCTCTGTCTCCCCTGGAAGCAGTCAGAGCCATGGATGTCCCAAAATCCAACCCTAACACCATGCCCTGCACTCATACAGAGACAGCAGTCCCAAGGCAGGCAGGGTTGTGCTAATCTTTTGGGATTTATTGCATTTTGGAGATAGAACAGCTTGGTTCATGCCTGTCAAAACACTGCTGACAGCCCAAACTTGGACATCAGCGTGCAAGGTAATGTCAGCTGCTGCTGTAAGCCTGGGATGTGCAAGGATGAGGCATTACCAGGATCCCATCATTGTCTCTCTGGTATTAAAGCTCCTTTGCAGGACCATTTCGCACAAGACTCCACCCACTAAGCAGTGGAGAGATGGGCAGAAGGTGACAATCTGCTGCTTTCATATCGCTGGCAATATCCTTAGTTGGAAGGGACCCACAAGGACCATCAACTCCAGCTCCTGGCCCTGCACAGGACACCCCCAAGAGCCATCACAGGCTTTTTCCAAGGTCTGTCCCATTAATGGTGAGGAAGCAATGAATCACACATCCTGAAAAAGCCTACTCCCACATTGCCTGGCAGCCCAGCAGTGTGGAGGGAGAGGGAGAGGGCAGGCACAGCTGGGCTGGGGAGCAGCTTCCCTTTGCATTCCTGCTCTGCAGCACGAAGGCAGCTGTCCTGCCAGGCTGAACGAGCACAAGTGGAAAACAGTGAGCGCAAACACATCTGCGCTGGTGTCAGACACGGGGAGATGTTGGTGGTGTCGGATGACAATGTTGTTCAACCCTCTTCCCACGGAGGGTGACAGAGCTACCTCCTCCAGGCATCAGGAGACGAGGGGAAAGAGAAACTGCTCTGCAGCCCGGGGACAGCTCAGGCTGTGAATTCCAGCAGGGCTCAGCTGCACCCAGCTTCACTCCCTGCATTGCCACCAGAGCAGAGCCCTCTGTGCAAATGGGGAAGTTGAGGGATGGACACGAGCCTGTCAAAATGCTGGGACAGAGACACACCCCTGTGACATGGGGAGGGATGGGAGGGATTGAGGAATAACCAGACATAAAATCGCTTTTGCCCAAGGCTCCTTGTGTCATTCTGCACGTGTGCAACACAGGACAGCAGCCAAACTCCAACACGGGATTGCTTGTCCTGAAGGGCTCCCGATTTTGCCTTTTCTGGACAGGAGGAAAGTGTGTAATTGACCACACATCCTTTGTTCAGGCCAGGTAATTTGTTCCATGGAGAACAGCTCCATCTCTCTGTTCTCTCCTCCACCGAGCCTGCCGCAAAAAGCCTCCTTCTTCCCCCTATTTGCATAAGTGATGATGCAGCCATCCTAATTATCGAGGGAATCCACTGCTCCCCCCCTCCCAGCACCTCCCCCCTTTGCTGCTGCTCTTTCCCTGCTGCGGGTTTTGCTGGCAGATGGAACTGGAGCCTCCTCAGCCCACTGGCTCTTCCTTGAAGAAGAACAAAGTGACAGCCCTGCAGGCAGCCGAGCCACGGCGGCGTGACTAATGCACGTCGGGAGCATCCCAAAGGCCAGTGTCAAGGTTGTGCTCCCACAGCTTTGCTGGGGGAAAAAGGGTGCTGAGCACGGGCCGGAGGGGCTGCATTGTCCCCTCGTGGGGATCGAGGGTGTCCCCCACGCTGCTGAGCTCTGCTAGCTGCCTCAAGACCCCCCTTTTAGACCACAGTCCAAGGGTCAGGGAAAGGGAGATCTGGAGCATCCACTTTGGGGGGTAACCAGCACGGAGATGAGCGAGCTCATGCATATGGAAGGATGACCTTACCAGCTCCACTCAGCGTTCTGCACATCAGATGTGATTTGCAATCAGCCATGGCCCTGCCTGTCTCCATTTCCCCCTCAAGTCCTGTTCTTGCAGCACTGCTTACATATGGTTTCACCCATGTTTTTTTGATTTGCCTGTCCTACTTCTCTGCCCCTAACCCATTACCTCAGCAAATTAGCATTTACCCATTCTGCCCTTTCAGCCAGGCATTTCTGGCTTTGTTGGTGTTAGGGTTGGGTCTTCCATGGTGTATTTTTTAGTGTTGTTTATCTGCCTGTGACAAAGTAGGTGTCAAAGTCCTGACAGCAAATCTGCAGCCATAGCAAGTCCTGTTTAGCACAGTCCAGTCTGTACATAGCTCATTTTTTTTTTATGTACATGGCATCAGATGGGCTACCCATGTGGTCCTCTTCTGCTGTGTGCCTGGAAAGGCTCCAAAGAGCTGATGAACCAATTGGAATCGCAGACAAGAGTTTAGTTATAGTCCCTGGGGGGAAATGAGGCCTGTGTGGAAGGAAGTAGGACAGGGGAGATGAAAATAGTCTATCAGGAAAGCAAGCCAAAAACCTGCCAAGCTCCTCCACCACACAAACACACGGCAGCCTTCTCCCGTACTCCAAGCCATGAGCTCCTGCATCCCACAGCCATCAGCTGAGCTGTCAGTACACTCAGCACTTCCAGGACATCCATTTCAGGACCTAGAGCTGCAAATCATGACAGCCAGTTTTGGGGGTGTGCAGCCGAACGGGGGAGGACAGCAACCAGGTCCATGTCAGCCAGGATAGACCGAGCTCCTCCTCCTCCGTGCTGGGCACGGCTCTGGGATCCCACAGGGGGATCTTGGTTCTGTTGGGAGAGGGCACCAAGAGAGCAAATCCATCAGCTCCTCTCACAGCAATCTCCTGTAGATGGACATTGCTGGGCAGAAGTCCAGGGCTGACCTGAGTCTAGTTAATGCTTTAAGGCTATGGCAGCTCACACCTCACCTTCTCCAGAGCCCTGGCTCCTGGATCTGTGCTCAGGGATCACCCTCTGTTCTACCTTCTTGTTAGAGATCTGTTCTGTCACTTTCTCCTTGCTCACTTCCTCCTCCCAGCCAGCATCTCGGTTGGATCTGACACGCTCCATCTGCAAATATCCCGATCCAGCCTCCCCAGGGCGGCCGCGTAAACACTCACAGCTCCAGCCAGGGAAAAGGCAAAATCCCTCCTGCAGTTGGATTCCACAAGAGCCTTTCACCAGGCTCTCATGCCCCAAACTCCGGCCAGATGGCCTCACCACACGGTGTCCCACCACATTTTGTACGCAGCAAAGGTGCCAATTATCTCTTCCTTCCCCGCTTTGAAATCATCGCTCTCTCCACAACACACTCTTTCAGTTGTCCTGCTTTCCACATTCCAGGTTGGCAATTAGAATCTGCAACCTCTGAGCTTCTCTGCAAACTGATGAGCTGCTAAAAATACAGCCCCTGCAGGCACCCATTCAACTTCTATTTCTGTATTTTTTTATTATTTATTTTTTTTTTTTTTTTTTTTTTTTTAACCAATTTGAGATGAACAAAGCACTTCAACAAAGGGAAGGAGAAAACGCTGTGATTGTGAAGATGGATTGCTGCCACTTACTTTGTTCATTTTAATTACACAAAGTCATCACTTAGTGGGAAGCCTCGGGATAGGAAAAGGGAGCACAAAGAAGTTACCATATCCCACCTCCTTATTTCACTATGCTTCATTTTAAAGCCTCCCCGACATCCTGGCAACAATACCTGAATTAGCACTTTCATACTTTTAAATCTTTCCATACATTACTCACCTGCTGTGTCTTCAGCCTGGAAAGCCCCAAGAGCCCCAGAGCTCCTGGTAAAAATCAGAGTGGACCAGCAGGAGCATCCTCCTCCCAAACAACCACACCCTCATCCCTCTACAGGAGGCCAGAGAGTTTGTTTAAAAACTTCTCTTAACCAGTCCTCTCGTGCCACCTCCTAAGCTGCCTCCAGCTGGGACATGAGATTGGAAATCGAGATCCTTCAGGAAAATTAAGAGGTTTAAGGCAGAAAAGTTCCAGCTGGTGCCTGTGTAAGGGCAAGACCCAGGACTGCCTCCTTTTGCCTTTGCTATTAACTCACTTTGCCACCTGGGGCAAATGATATTCCCCTTACTGGCTCCCCGATGGCAGACTAAGGATCACTTAATTCCCCTCAAGTTATTCAGCCTGGCATCCCTGCTTGGCTGATTCCAGGTGTTCTGAGGAGCTGCTGACCCCAAAGCTGGGCTGTCCTGGGAGGTTTTGCTCTGGGCCAGCACAGGCAGGAGCGCAGTGTTCCCCTCCCAGCCCCTGCAGGGCTCACCTGGGGCACACATTTCCCTCTGGCCCAGTGGTTCTGCAGGGGCTGAGGGCGGTCACTGCCCTCCCTGCCTCACAGTGACAGCTGGGAAATGACAGTGTGCCATCTTCTGAGCAGAGAGCCAGGAAAAGCACTGTCCTGCTGGACACAGAGGCTTCACATGGGGACAGACCTTCCACTGGTGGCACTTCAGCTGCTCTTTGGGCCTTTTCTGTTGGTCTGAACCACTCAGAGGATGAGGACAACTCCTCTCCCCATCAGAGCATTTATGCAGAGAGCAGTTTCTGTTTCTAGGATTGTTTCTGATGCCAGAATTCCCAAATCCATGGCCTCTCCTTTACCCTGATGTGGCTGCAGCAAACTGCCTGGTTTTGGGGGACTGAAGGGGGTCCTGCCCCTACTCCCTTTTAACCATGAAACACTACCATTCCTCAAATAATTTCTCTCTTTTGTTTCCCACATCTGCCTGAAATGTTCCTGGTGGGCCAAAGCAACTTCACCATCTTTGCCCAAGCTTTCAGCTCCATCTTTGCCTTCCTAGAAGTTTCCCCGAAGGCCTGATTTGATTGTAACCTTGCAGATCCCGTTAATTTGCTAATTGTACACTTTTTCTGGTTATTGCTGTGACTTTGCAGCTTTAGCATTGAGTGATTTTGGTTTTCACTCCAGGATTTCTCTGCCCATTTTCTGAGTAGCTGAGGCTGTGTTTAGATAGTCTCTCCTCACACACCAGTTGGCACCTTGTCCTAAGTTTGATGCAGATTTTTCCCTGTTTTATCTCCAGTGAGCTGTTGCCTTTCTTGTTTAACTGAAGGGTTCACAGGCATTAACTGGGTGTCCTTCCCCCTCCATGGCCTGGGGATTGCATTTCCATTTGCTCCACTCTTCTGCCATCACTGGGAACTTCTCCACAGCCACTAGCTGATCCTTTTATTGTTTTTTCCACATTCCTCTGTGATATTTTATATATACTTTGAATATTTCATTCACAAGTTTGTTCCCACACTCCCTTGTTAACCCCTTTTTTTTTGGATTGTGTTCAACAGATAAGACTTTCACTTCTCTTGTTGCTATTTGCCTTAAAATATTTACAGAATTTCTTACAAACTTGTTTTTCCTCTCCTCTTCAATTTTGCATTGACCTTCATAAGTAATTTTTTTTTTAAAAAAATAATTCCACTCATTTTTCCTTCTTTTTTTTTCATGCACAGGTAGAATTAGATTTGGATGAGTCAGAACTTCTATTTCTAACAGAGCTCTTGTAATTTTGTTTCGGAGAAAATCTGATTCCCGAAGATATGCCAAAGTTTTGAAGCTCCTCACAAAACGATTTCACTAGAGCAAGTTTTTAAACAACCCAAGTGATTTGTTCAGAAAAACGTTGACAGTAAATTGACCTCGGAGGCAAACTGAAACATAAAAATTGTCCCCATCATGAAAGTTGATCCACTTGGTTGTTAAAAATAATGCCAAGAATGACAGAGCTCTAAACTTTAAATTAATGTTGTTAGGAATGAAGGTTGTGGAGAAGAGGTGAATGTGAGAGGATCCAGCAAGATAACAGTGCAGGAAGATGAGAAACACCCAGTGTGGGCAAACAGAGGATTGTAACTAAGTAATAAGCACATTTGCTGTTTCAACAGCAATAATTTTCAAAAGTTGAGAAAGATTACAAGCAAAGTTGATTAGAAAAAAAAAAAAAAATTGTAGGCAGAGAAAATGCTGATTGCAAATTGGTGATTCTGCAAGGAAAGTTTATTAGAAAGTCAAAACCTAAACACTACAATTTCATATGAAATAAGAATGCAAGTTTAGCTGGAATCCAAGCCTTGCTCTGTTTCAAAAGAAAAAAAAGCAATGGAAAAATCTCTATTCATACACAAGGGTTACATATGAAAATTCAAGGTGGGAAATGGAAAACTTGCACTAATACCCTTTGAAGCATTAGGTGAAATCCATTTTGGTCTGCTGACTTTAATTTCTAATATCTGTTCTTTACTTACACAACTGCAGCACTGCCTCCACTGTCCAGAGGCATCCCATCCACAGAGGTGTCCCTGCTTTTCACCCGAATGGCTCCTCTGACCCTGTCCTGGTCTGAAGGGATCAGTTATCAGGGAGCAGTGGGAAGAGATAGAAGTTGGACTCGATGATCTCAAAGATCTTTTCCAACCTCGTTAATTCTGTGAAATTAACCCCTGGAAAAAGAGATGGAAACGTGTTTGTACCCCAGGAGCAGGCCAGCCCCATGAGGACGAGGTTGTCTCCCTCTGATTTGCTGGAAGTTCTCCCTGGCTGACACAGACCAGCTGAGATCCTGGGGATCTGTACCCCAAACACAGCATTTGGAGCCATCTCACAGGAGGGAAAAGCTCTCTTTGTGCCAAACAACCACAGAACGACTGAAAGGAGGAGTTCAGGGCCATTCATTTATTCAGTTACTCTGTGTGATAGACTTTGGACCAGGATCTGTATCCCAGCTCTGCTGAGGGGAGGCTGAGCCAGCTTTGGCAGCTCCGTGCCTCGATTTCCCTGCCTGCACTAAGGAGAACACCGCTGACCTCTAATGGAAAATGCTCCTTCCCCAGGACTGTCCTGCAGTGCTTTTTAAAGTTATGCACAGGTTTGTCCTTCCCCTCCTACTCCTCAGAGCTGCCAGCAGCATTTTGTGTTGTTCCTCATCACTCAGAGCTATTATTAACACCCTTCTGGAGACATGAAATGTACCTACACGCACCTCTGGTAATTAGACCAAAAATCCTCCTCGTGCTGATGCAGCTCTTGCTGAATACATTAGGAGTAAAGCCAGCGCCGAAAAGTTTTTTGGAACTCGATAATCACACCTGAGATCAGAATTAGAAGACTTTCTGCTGCACAGAAGGTGAGCAGGGGAAGGTGGGAGTGAGGAGCACTGTGTGAGGACTCAGTCTGGCTCCCTGTGTGGCTGTGGCAGTCACAGATGCCCAGTGTCCCCTGGCCAGCACAGCCAGGCTGGCTCTGGCACAGCTGAGCTGCTCTGCAGGACCACGGGCACGTCCTTGCTGTGAGCAGCCTGCTGTCACGGGCAGTGCCTGCTCTGCTCACACCTGCAGCTGCCTCTGCTGGGAAATAAACTCTGAAAAGAGCCACATCCCCTCCACGGCTCCCCAAACTGTGTGTGAGCCGTCCTGGCAGGTTAACTTTGCTTTCCTGACCTCTCAAATTCAGGGGCAGATGGTCAGGCCTTGTGCATTTGACGGGGGGAGACTCAGAGCTGGCTCTGCACCTCTCTTTTGTGTGTGACATCCCTCTTGCCTCTCCCCAGGTGTCTCAGACATGGCTGTTCTTAGGGCTGCTGAACCTCTGGGGTCAGGGTGGGATTCAGACAGTGGGGCTGAGCTGCTGGGAGGGAGGGACACCCCATGTCCCTTGCTCACAGCTCTGCATCCCTGTTCCTGCATCCGACCCCCGTGCAGGTCAGGGTGTTGGAGGTGGGAAACAGGTGTGTGCAGGGAGAAATACTTGGGCATGAAAGCATGGGAGGTGGCTGTGTGATCCCCCTTTTCCTGTGGCCACCCATTGTAGCCCTGGTTCCGTGCCTGAAGTGTTTTGGCTTTCTGAAATTCTTTTCCCAAGAAATTTTCTGTAAACAAGAAAAGTGTTTTTTGTAACTGTACTATGTTATTCATTTCTTTTCCTAAAAGAACTTCTTCTTAATGTCCCTCTGGTCTGACCAATGTAATTAAAAAAGTTTACCTTTGTTTTCACCAATCAAATTGGTCTGTGTAAAATAATATAAAAAAAGAATCCCAAAAATAAAAGAATCATTTTCAGCCTTCTGAAGCTCAAAGTCTGCATTGTTGTGGTATAAAACTGAGTCAACCCATCGTGGAGGTGCCTGTGAGTGATGCTTTGGGGATCTCTGAATGCTCCCCCTTCCCCCCCAGCCACGCTGCAGCACCACACATACTGAGCTGCCAGGACCTGGCAGGCCAGGATCCTTGGGAGGGAGGTTGTGTGGAGGAAAATGACCCCTGTAAGTGAAGAGCAGCACTTCATTGCTTTTCAATCCTTCTGCTGACGCCAGTTCACAGCCTGCAGCCGAGTCCGGAATCCACCTAAAAATAAAACAGCACCTGGGCGCTGTGCTGCTGCAGGGAGCAGGCAGGGTTTGCAGTCGGTGGTGTTGGGGAGTTGGTTGGTGCAGGGCAGCAGGCAGAGGGTCAGCCCTCCTTTGTGCTCCTGGCACTGACTGCAAACGTGTCAGGATCTCCTCCAGAACACGTTTCCCCACTGCTCCAGCCGGTACATTGTCATTCTGGGGTGGAATGACACACAGAGAGGAGGAAGGTCGTTCTGTTCCTGGGAGAAAGATGCTTTTCTCACTGGCAGGGCATTTCTGGTGTGTTCTGGGTGCATGTTCTGTTGGGGCAGTGTCACATGAACAGCTGGGCAGTCAGACTGCAGAGTGCCACCCCGGCAGGATGGGATACACCTCCCACCCCCAGGGAGACGGGAGGGACTGGGACATGTGCCCTGATTGACGCCTCACACAAGGAAATCCCAAATTTGGGGTCACGGTGCTCAGTACTGCAAGACACTCATGAGGGTTTCTCTCATGCTCTGTCATGGCTCAGAGGCAGGAGTCAGGTTGGAAACCACCTTTAGTGAAAGTATCAGGATTAGCAAGGAGTTAGTGATTGTGGGGCTGAGTGAGAGGGAAAGGGAGAGCAGGGAGACTTCCCTGTACCAAAAAACCTCTTCATGGCAATTGCAGTGAGCACAATATTCTCCAAAAGTAGGAGAAATGGAGAAAGAGAGAAGGGGAGAAAGGGAGATCTATCCAAAGTCAATAGGAATTTTTTCCATCTCCAGTGGGTCACTGTGTACACCAAAGCAAAGAAATGGTGCCCACAAAATTCATACTGAGGAAATCAATTTCTTGGAAGCCAAGACTGAGCTAAACAGTGATGTAGCAGGTTGATCAGCTGCCTAGACACTACCAGACTGAGAGTCTGTTTGAGGCTGTATTTTTACAAGCGCATGTGAAATCAGATTTCCAAGACCTCTGAGATACCGTTTGCTAAAACGTCCCTGTGAAAGGGAATAAAATATTTTGTTTCAAAAGATCACATAATAATGGGGAGAAGAGAAATGCAAAGGTTGTCTGATCTGCTGCTGCAATTCTGATAAAAAATTCAGCGCTGGGTGATTCAGAAGAAGGTTTAACATACCTGCTCATCAGCTCAGATCTAACACATCTAATTGTGCATTTCTTCCCATGGGAGGTCATTTTTGCTTAACCCTGTCTGATAATTAGATTATGTTGTACAGATTTAGTCATTACAAATTTCAACCTGCATAATGTTTGGCTGGACACAGCTCTCAACGAGGTTGCAAACTCTTTGATTCCCCCTAAAATATTCATTTCAGTAATATCCTGTGACAATAAATTCCACAGGTTCAGCTCATCACGCACATGGAAGGTTTTCCCATGCTGCCTACACTATCTATACCTTGCCACCCTCGTTTCCTTCTGCTGTGTGAAATCCTGCCGGGTTTTTGGGGCTGGATTTCTCCAAAGGGGAGTGGTTTTCTGGGTTAAGATGATCACATTCTCCACAGTACCACCCATCATTAGGGGCTTTTCTTTCAGAGGGAGTAACCCAAGAGAAGACTGCGGGGAGCTTGTTCTCTGAATTCACTGAGTAGTAAATGTGTTGTTCATCACAGCTGGGAAATGGGTGAGAAAACAAAAATAGAGGGAGAAGCTCAAATACAAGGAGAATGTGCTGTCACTGTGGAAGCCAGGGTGGAAGGATGGAGCTCGTCTGCTCAGGTCCCTGTCAGTCACACCGTGGGTGACAAAGCAATGTTTGAGCAGAGGAACAGACAGGAGAACAGACAGGAGGGAGACAAGGAGGAGGAAGGAGGAAGGAAGCAGGAGAAGCAGACCAAGCTGATGGTGAACTCTGGGCTAAATCACCCTCCCTGAGCTACCTGCCCTCCCATGGGCACGGAAAGGTATGAGAACATCCCAATTCAGGAATTCCAGCCCCTGGAGACCCCACAGCTGGGTGACACCCAGACACAGCTCAGAGCAAAGATGGGAGCAGCAGATGGTGCAGCCCTTGGCTCTAGGCAGGAATGCTGCCACAAAGCAGGGAAAGGATTGAGGAGTTGTAGGAAATACATGAAGGGAATGCCACGATGAGCACCAGCAGCTGCCTCTGACAAGAGCTGTTCCTTCAGGTGTGCTCAGGCTGGTTCCCTCTGCTGCACACCCCTGGCCTGACCCCCTTCCAGGGGCACTCTGCCTCTTCCTCAGTCACTTTCAAGCCCAGTGCTTTGGGCTCAAATGCTTTATCTCAGCTCCAGCTTTCCCCCACCTTCCCTGGCAGGTAACTCTGGATCTCAGCCATTCCACACCATCCTCCTTCCTCTCTGCTTTCCAGAGCCCTCTCTGAGCTCCAGCACTGCAGATCCAACTGACATCCCTGCTGCCTCTGGACTTTCAGAGTAAATCCAGTCTCTGCTCCCTGCCCTGGCCCTCTCCAATCCACACTCTGGAGCAGGCAGTGACTGCTTTCCCCACCAGCTCCCTCCCTGCTACACACTTTTCTCTTCATTTCCTCCTCCCCTCAGGATATTGATGCTGGATGAAGTTTCCCATTAAACCAGCCACTCTTGTAGAAAGGGGGGCTGACATGATTAATGCCATTCAGTGAGGAAGGCAGAAGTGCAGCCAAGGAACAAGGAGACAGGCACGTTCCCAGCAGCCACTCATTAGCATTTGCCCCAACGTGGCAGCAGGGCACAGGGTGGACACAATTTTTCCAGCTCTCTCTTGTGCTGGATGCAAACTTTTTAGGGCCAAGAAGGACGAGAAGCCTCCTTCTCTCTGTTTCATGTTTCATTTAACCAAGCAGCGCTGCCTTGGGCTCAGGTACAAAGGAAGAAGTGATCCTCCCAAGCCTGTCTTGGTGGCAGTGTGCAATCCACAATTCAAGCTTCAGACTGGGCTCAAGGGAGGTCAGATTTATTTCTGGTCTTTTTAGGTTTTAGCAGCTTTATGTTTCCTCTCTCTTCACCCTGTTCCCTCCTGCTCCCTGCCATTTGCAGCAGGTCCTCTGTGACAAACCCATCCCCTGAGATTTTCTTCACTAACCTGGAAAAGCCCAAGAGAGGCCATCCCCTTATCCTGACTCCAAACTTCCATCATTTGGGATAAAGAGTTGGGCAGCCCCAGCTAACCCTCAGCTGAGTGAAACTCCCCTCATAGTCAAGGGAGAGGAAAAAAATTCTCTCCACGTTATGAAAAGCAGGGATTTGGCTTGTGTGAGCTGGAGGAGTCTGTTTCCCTCAGCTGGCAACCAGAGGAGGTTATGGTGATTGACTTCTGGCCTTTGCAAACATCCCCCAGCACCAGTACACTGTCATCAAGATCCTACATCTTCCTGTAATTGTTTGCTCTAAGCACCCTGAATATTTAAATAAGCAAATCAATGAATAAGTGACTAAAAAAGGGAAATCCAGCTTTTAAATTGGATTTATCTCCTTCAGCTTCCAACCATTGATTCTCCTTGTGCCTTTTCCAGACTGAAGAGCATTTCAGTACCCAGGATCTTCTCCCTGTGCAAGTGCCTGTAAAGAATTCCAACAGCTTCCAAGTCACCCTTCCTTCCCCAGTTGGTGTTTTTAAAATACTTTACAAATCATTCATGAAAAATGTATAAAAACAGCAGTTCTGGCACTGCTCTCTGGGTAAAACCTCAGAAATACTCTTGTTGGGGTTTGTTTGTTTATTTGTTTTTCCAGGTTACCCAATGTCCATAAGACCTGCAGTTATCCAGTTTCAGATGTGTAAATGCTCTTAATGTCTAATGAAATTAACACCACAAAGAGCCAGGGGCCTGGGAATTGCTTCAGCAAAAGTCAATCCATTATGTACATCCACACTTTCATCAATCAAAACCTCAGCCTCAAAGAGCAAAACTAATTCTCTTCAAAAAGATGTTTTTCTACAAAATCATGTTGACAACACTGGTTTCTCTTTCTAGCCTTTGATTCTTTATCAATTGGCATCAGATTTTGTGGCCCCATTATTTGATCTGACTGATAACACATTACCTATCACACAGGTTGTACCTTCTGGCCTTTCTGAAAAATAATGTTATTATATAAAGTTCACACAATTACCTATCATGCTGAGAGGTTTATTAGAAACTACAGCCAGCTGACCAAGAGGAAGAGTTCAGCTAATTCCTCAAAGGGTCTTGGTGCAAGTTTTCCGTTTGCCATCTTGAATTTTCCAGTGAAATCCTTGTGTATGGATGTAGATTTTCCCATCCTTCTTTTGCTTTGTAACAGAGCAAGGCTTGGATTCCAGCCAATGTTGTGTTCTTATTTCATATGAAATTGTGGTGTTTGGGGTTTTGGCGCTCTAATAAACTCTCACAGAATCACCAATTTGCAATCAACATTTTCTCTGCCTACAGTTTCTCTTTTAATCAATTTTGCTTGTGGTTTTTCTCAACTTTTGGAAATTATTGCTTTTGAGACAGCAAACGTACTTATTACCAGTCACAATCCTCTGTTTGCCCATATTGAGTGTTTCTCGACTATGCAAACATCTGATAAGTGAAGAATAGGGAAAATTGTCCAGAAAGTTTTTGCAACTCGTTAAGGAAAAAGGAAAAAAAGAGAAAGAAAAAGGAAAAAAAAGAAGAAAAGAAAATCCAAAAAGAAGGAAAGAAGACATTTCTTAGTAAATGGATTTTAGGGCTGGGAGGAAGGAAAGTTTGAGGCACTAGTTTTGTGCCTTGGGAAGAAAGCAAGAAAATAAA
Source organism: Sinosuthora webbiana (assembly GCA_013397395.1). Classification (NCBI taxonomy): domain Eukaryota; kingdom Metazoa; phylum Chordata; class Aves; order Passeriformes; family Sylviidae; genus Sinosuthora; species Sinosuthora webbiana. The sequence goes on along the minus strand of VXBN01017340.1, from coordinate 481,744 downwards.
CCCTGACACTGAGCTGGCATCATCACTTCCATGACAGATGTCATGACACTTCCACTCATGCTCCTGCTTTGTCTTCAGCAGTGTGTGAGTTTGGGGTTATCTCCTGACAAAAGTTGTAGTCACAGAATCATCCTGGTCCAAAGGGACTCAGGATCTCAATTCTTCCTCCTCAGGGTAAAGAGAACACTGAATTCTGACCTGCTCTTTTACCCAGTCAGGTCAAAATCCAAGAGCAGAGATTCATGGGTGGAAGGATGGACGTGACTGTGTGGGAAATCGAGGCACAGAAAATTCTCCAAACCTCACTCATGCAGCCCCAAATACAGCAGGGAATACAGGGTTTGACCTGAGACCTTGGAAAAGGCTTCCAAATTTGGAGACCACAAGTAAGAATGTGGGTACCTCAGATAGAAACATATTAAGCCAGGTATTGGATAATTTAAGGTTTTAAAGTTAAGATATAGAAGTAGTTAAAAAGGTAATAAGAAGTTTTAAGGTGTGGCAAGTAGTTTGTGTGTCACTGTGTGACTGGATAAAAAAAGCCTGCATTGCAGGACACGTGATACAGTTTAATTAGCCATGGGTGTGAAAGTTAAAACAATGTGTGTGGCAGTAGTTTATTGGCTAATTAACCTTTAAAACCCCTTGTAACCCGTGGTTTTGTGACCACTGACGACCACTGACCACAGATACCTGACCTCTAACTCATGGGGTGAAGCTGTTCTCACTCCTTCATGAGACTGAGGCAATAAATAATGCTTTAAAACATCTCTCGGTGGTCCTGTCTCTTTTGCATAAACCCGACATGAGTGGATAACCCCAGAGCAGAGGATGTCCTGCCTTGGGGCACAGCCCAGGAGGCCTTTCCAGGTCCCTGGAATCCCTTTTCCTATGACTCAATAGGAACTGCTTTAGCTGCAATCAGCTTCCAGCCTAGAGGATAGTTAATCTTTATTCCACGTAACGTTTCCTTTCATAGAAGAGCTACAAGAAGTGTCACACGTGACAGAAGCTGTCGGGAAATCGCATCTTCAGGAGTTATCCTGACATTTTCATAGAGGTTTTGGAGGACAGGGTGACCTGCCGTGCCTTCCCCACTCCACATTAACACTGTGAGCAGTGCTGATGGAGAAACCCTCGCTGCTCTCTGCGCCATCCTGAGCTTTGCTGAAGGTCACTCCCGTGCTTCAGCTGGGCTCAGTCACCACCTGAGGCACTGGGGATGTTCCTCCACCAAAATGTTGCCCTCATTTTGCTCCCTTAGTTAAAAGGTGCTCTGTGCTGGCTCCCTTTGCAGGCAACAGAGAGAAACATGGACTTGCTGCTGCCTGTGTTTTAATTAGACTTTTTAATAATATCTGAAGTGAGGCAGCTTGAATGTTTCTTACGTTCCTTCCTTGATCTAAGTGCATGCCAGAATCCTGCTTTCTGTGTTATCAATTACACCCAGCCTGGATCTTTCAGTTCCAGTTCCCTCCCTTTCTCCTGTGGTTTTTCCCTACATGATTCAGCCACTGAATTTCAGGCCTGCAAGTTAAAAAAAACACATTTTCTTTCCTCTCTGAACTTCTTGTTTTGTTAACCAGCATGAGGACCTAATTCACTGATGAACTGATTTTTGATAGTCACTGAAACATTTGCCCAGTCCCTATGAGCTCTTCCAAATAACTTGAGTTGGAGTCCGAGCCCTGGTCTCTTCCTTTTCAGCTCCTCCACTTTTTTCTTCCTTTCAGCCCCTCTGAGTTGACATCCAGCCTACTTTGGTAAGAAGCTGAAGTTCCCTGCCGGTGAAGGCTGAAACTCTGTGACCATCCAGCCCGTTCCTCCTTTCTTATGCAAATTACCTTTGTCTGGATCAGGAAGTGGCCTGACAGATACACGACTCAGACATGGAGATGAAAAGAAATCGTTATCAGATCTGTGCTCCTGACTTAGATAAATAAGCATTGGGCATGATTCGCCACTCATTAAAGTGTCTCCCTCAGGAGGTGGCTGACAGTTCATTAAGTAAGATGAAATATTATTATTTAAACTCAAGACTGATCAGGCTGGGTGGAAACTCAGTCTACTGTATTCATGATTTCATGCATTGACAAGCAACTTCTGCAAAACATTCCTGTGAAGTGGCTGACCCACGAGGACATTTAGATCCTGCTGTAATTTATCTAACAGCGTAAATTGTGTCATTTAAGTGGCAGAGCTCTGTGCTCGGGCCTTGCATTCTGAATATTCATCCCCAGTCCCAAAGAGGTTTGGTACAGTGTGTGTTCACCAATCTAAGCTTGATGCAAGTCCCAAGCTCAAGATAAGTGTCTTTCCAGTTCCTCCATCCCAATAATCACATTTTCCAGGCCCTTTTGTCCCTGCTCTGGTCAGTGTGAGCTGCCCCACAGTCTCTCTGCAGAGCAGGACTCAGTAGTTACCGGCAACGCGATGAGCAAACTGCCCATCCTTATTTATCTCACTTCATTTCACACCTCAAATTCAGCTTTTCAGGTTCCTCTCCTCACAGGCGCTCTACCTGATCCGGGGTCATTCATCTTCAGGACGGGTGTCTATTGATCAGCTGTTATCCAATTTACAGCAGCCATGTAATACAACACGAGCTCCGGGGGCTCAGGAGGGAATTCAGTGTGGGGCCAGGGAGAGAACCTCCTGCAATCCCTGCAGTGCAAGCACAGCATGGACAGGTGCTCCTGCTTTTACAGCACAACCCCCAGCCCCAAGTACAGGAAGAGCAACAGGATCACTGCCAGGAAAAATAACAAAAACAAACAAACAAACAAAAAACCAAACAAACAAAAACCGAAGCCCAAAAAAACAAAACAAAAAAAACCAAAACCAAACAAACAAAACAAACAAAAAAACCCAAAACACCACCAAAAAAACCCCCACCCCAAAACACCACCAAAAAACCTCCCACAAAATCCAACAACAACAACAAAAACGATTCCCATCCTCTCCTGCAAGGTGTGATCATTCCTGGCCACATTTCGACAGAAAAAAAAAAAAGGGAATCCATGCCCAAGCAACTTCACAGGGAGAGTCCATTAATTCCTCCTAAACCCTCTGTAATATGCAAGGCTTATGCTTCCTTTTTTTTTTTTTTTGTCAACCCTGAACACAAAGAGCAAATATCTCCTTTTGGGAAGAGTGACCTTTGCAGAGCACCAGGAGAAGGAGAGGAGGAGGCAGAAGAGAGGCAGAGCCCCGTGAGAGGGGAGGCACACAAAGGCTCCCCAGGCTGGGCTGGGCACAGGGAGGGTCCTTGTCCCCACACACAGCAGAGCTCTTGAGAACAGAGCTGCACCCACACCACGGACAGCACAAGAGCTGCCTGGGGACTTTCAATACACCTATTATTCTTTGGAAAAGTCCATTTCTTGGAAATCGGAGCCATTTGCGGGAAATAATCAGTTTTAATAAATCATTTCCTGCTTTTTTTTTCTTTTTTTTTTTTTAAGAGAATTGACATTGTTTTTAAGTTCTCTCTTAATTTTTCCCCAGATTGAAACGAGTTCTCTTATAGCACTCCCAGTGATTAAAACGAAGCTGAAATGCCAAAATGGCCAAAAAGGACAAAAGAGAACTCCACAGAAATGTTTCTATTGTTGCCCTAACCAGAATGTAGCCTTGTAAAAACTCAAGTTTCTGTCTGGATATTTTCCCTGGGACATGCAGACCTTTTTCAAGCAGCTCCATGTCATGCTGTTTCTTGTAGTAATTTTGTAGGACATGAACACTGATATTAAGGGTAAAGTAACTCTATTTTGCACCTTCCTCTGATTTCTTTTTCCCTCTTCGATGTTCACCTCCTACTAGAACATTTTCCCTGATACCATTCTGGGGTTGAATGCAACCTGATTCACATCTCATGCCAATTACTGTGGCATTGTCAGAACGAAGCCAGTTTACACCACCTGAGCAATATGATTATTTAGCAGTGGTATCAGCCCTCTGCTTCCTCCTTCAATGTCTCTGCCACAGGCTTTGAAGGGAACCTGACTCCTTTCCTCCCCCAAAAAATTAATAAATCATAGCTGAAAATCTGTAGATTTCCTTTATTTTATTCTCGATTCTAAAGAAGGGAACCATATTCCTTCTGCACCACGTTCTCCCACCCCACCACAGTGGGCAAAACCACTTTGTCAGAGCTTCCCACCCTGGCTGTGCCTCCCTGCACTTCAGCTCCATTTTCTTCTCCAGACCCACGGAGGGAACTGCCCTGAGGGCTGGGCTGACACTGGACCACACCAAAAAGAAATCTTTATAAACTGATCCACCTCCACAGCATTGCAGTGACACATCCACGGGAGGAGCAGTGTGGAAAAAAGGGAACAAGTGGCTGGAGAAGGGTGAGATGCTCTCAGTCTGCCTTTGCTGCTGGGGAAATTGTGATGCAGAGCCATCCTTTCCTTGTCTTCCTTCTTTCTCGTTCACCTCTGGGCAAGGACCATGTTTATAAAAACACGAATAATTGGCATGTGTTAGAAACATAAACAAAACCAAAAAATGACAATTAGGGGAAATGAGAGGGTGGATTAGAATTTTCTGCCTAGGTCTGCTCTCATTCCGGATTCAGCACCGGGCTCGGGGATCTGGCTTCAGTTTTGTTTGTGCACTTGTTTGTTCAGCTTTTTTATGTGTTTTGTTTCATTTCACCTAATAAATACAGGCAGATATGAATGATGTGAATCTTCACAAATTTCAGGATGTAACTTTGGCCATTTGATCCAAAACCCATCTGAACTCGAACCCAAGTAAAAGATTTTTTTTTTTTTCCTTGTAATAACTATGTTAAAAACACTAAAAAATCCCCCAAACTCAAATTCATAGTGCTGCTCTTCTACCTTTTTAAAATACAGGGCTGTAAATTCATCTGATTTGAGGCCTAATGTGTGACGAGATTCACACACAGTGATAATATCTTCTATTAAAGCAACGGATATTGTTAGAAAGAACTTCAGCACTCTTCATTTTCTTCAAGACTCTCACCATTCTGTGCAACATCTCTGGCATACACACAAGCCCAGGGTCTCTCAACCCCCAGTGGGTCCTACAGGCACAAATCCATTATCACAGTATCCCAAACACAGGGAAAAAAAATTGTCAGGGGTAGCAGGGAAGGAGGTTTTTTATTTGTCTTTCTGTTATGGACTTCAAATTGAATCTGTCAGACAATATCCAGATTATCTGCTCAGCATGAAAACAAAGAATGATTTCTTTCTTTTTTTTTTTTCTTTCTTGATGAAAGCCGAGGTGTGCACTAATGTCTTGAGGGCTGAGAGTGTTTCAGACATCTATTACCATAAATTAGCCCTAAAATATTGGAAGCTGGCAGCCCTGCAAGCCTCTGATCTCCCTTCCCCAGTCTGCAGAACAAACACAGATGTGGGCACTCTGTGCTCCCCCCGGCCTGGGTCGGTTTGTGCCGGTGGATGTCTCGGTGTGATATCTCAGGAGGGGGCTGCTCTTGTTTGTTTGCACATTGATCCGTGCCTGAGCGAGGACTAACTCAAACACCACCCTCTTATCAGGTGGAAGTATTGAAGTCTGACTTTCTGATACAAATGTTCCGAGTGGGAGCTCTGGCAGTGCGGGGCCTGGTGGGCAGGGAGGAAGGTGTGTCCAGTCCTGAGGGTTCAGCCCTTCAGTGGAAGGCATCCACCTTTCCTTGGGGATCTCAGCCACACACTGTTCTGCTGTCCCAGGTTGCTCCAAGCCAGGTCCAACCTATCCTTGGACACTTCAGGGATCCAGAGGCAGCCACAGCTTCTCTGGGCACCCTGTGCCAGGGCCTGCCTGTAGCCCTGGTTCAGTGCCTGAGGTGTTTTGGTTTTCTGAAATTCCTTTCCCAGGGAATCTTCTGTAAACAGGAGAAATGTTTTTGTAACTGTAACTTTGTTATTCATTCCTTTTCCTAGGAGGGACTTTTTCTTGATGTCCCTCTGGTCTGACCAATGTGATTGAAGAGGTTTGTCTTTGTTTCACCAATCAAATTGGTCTGTGTAAAATATATAAAGGGGAGATTCCTCTCAAAAATAAAGAAGTAATTTTCAGCCTTCTGAATGTCGGAGTCTCTGTCATTGTGGTGTAAACCAGCGTCACCTCCCCACCCTCACAGGGAAGGGTTTACAACTTAAATCCAGATTGAGAACCGTGGCAGCACTTTCTGTTCACATTACACTCACTTTTTTTCCTGCTGTAAGGGCCTTGTGAGAGGAGAGGGCAGGCAGCAGCCATTGTGAGTGTGTGTGTGCCAGCAGCCAGGCTGGATAACCCCCACACCACCGGGAGCCATGCAGTAAAGGTGCATGGCCACCCTCTCCTCTGCAGCCCTGTCACCCATCAGGATGTGTCAGATCTGTGCTCACTAATTTCACAGCCCGTAAATTACAGGCGTACCCTGCGTGTCTTCATCTCATTAGAGAAGGTTAATTTAAGCAGACAATCAACAAAAATACAGAAAACTAGTTTGGGAAGAGGATTTCTTTTTGCTGTGTCTCTGACAGACAATGAATTCACAACCCCAACATCTGCCACCACTAGAGAGAAAATGCTGGAGGAAAAAAAAAAGGAAAATAAGAGAAAGGAACTCATTGCTATTTCCTCTGATGAATGGTGAATTTCCAATTAGCATTTTAATTACTCAAGCCAGACTTTCAGCTGGTTTGATGATCACAAGAAATTCCATAAGCAACAAGTCATCTTGGTTTGTCAACATGTGCTGGGGTAATGCAGAATGCACTTACAGGGGCTGGCCTGTGAGACTGTTTCTCTTCTGGAAAAATTGCACAGCATTAATTGTTCTCAAGCATTTATTTATCGTTTTACATAGTTTTTATATAGTATATATAGTCTATATAGTTTCACACTTTTGTATTGTAATTTTAATTGTATTTACAATTTTGTATTGTATTGCTTACAATTTTGTATTGTAATTTTTTGTATTATTTTGTGTAAGAAAAACTTTACAAGACTGTTGTACCTGAGGCCTTTGGTACCAATGGTATAGGTTTATTTGCTGGCAGATCCTACAGCAAATCCATCAATAGGACCCCAAACATCTGGACCTGTATCACTTGCCTGAGCAAATCCTTTAGCAAATCCATCCCATATCACTTCAGACACCTTTGTGTGTCCTTCACCTGGGCTAATCCTACAGCAAACCTGTCCCTGGGGACTGATGGATGGGCTCCTCCCTGCAGAAGGTCTGGCGGTGATAACTCTGCCACCTTTCTGTTTGTACAACCAAAACACCAAAAGAGAGCAGGGCTTTTTTTATAAAGTTCCTGTGCAGTGTGAGGAAATTCTGTGTCCTCTGGGGAAGGAGAATGAGCGGGGATGTCGTTATCCTTGCAGGTGCAGCTTTGACTGTCCTAAACTTTGCACTCTGTTTCTGCCCCACAGTTGATGCTGTTTTACACTACAACGACACAGACTCTGAACTTTAGAAGGCTGAAAATGACTCTTTTATTTTTGGGATGTGTCTCTTTTATATGCTATTTTACACAGATCAATCTGATTGGTGACAAAAAGACAAACCACTTCAATCACATCGGTCAGAGCAGAGGGACATCAAGAAGAAGTCCCTCCTAGGGAAAGGAATAAAAACAAAGTTACAGTTAAAAAACCATGTCTCTTGTTTACAAAAAGTTCCCCTGAGAAAAGAGTTTCAGAAAACCAAAACATCTCAGGTAGGAAACCAAAACTACACACAGGACCACCAGTGGGTTTGGCATGGGACAGAGCCCTGCCGCAGACTGGGTTTTCCAGAAGGTGAAGGATGTGATTGCTCACAGAGATGCTGCTCCTGGAATTCCTGGCACTGCCTGGGACACCTCATGCTTTGCCTTGAGGGGAAAAGGCAGCAGGTGGAGAGGTGTGCTCACTTTGATCCACAAACCTACCAATGAATTGACATCAGCAAAGATCAATCAAACCTTACAAGTGCTCAGAAAGGTCTTAGTCTCAGCTTTAAGACTTAAAATGGTTGATCTGGGGATTTGGATTATTCCAATCTCTGGATCTGAGCAGATCTGGAATTGATCAAGATGAGGATGGGCCCTTTGGGCCCTTGCAGACCATCATTCTTCATTTTTATTGTCTGCCCGCTTCAGTCATTTTTTTCTCCCATTTTGGTTGGCTGATGTTGGGTTTTTTTCCTGTGAAGACTTCCTTTTCCCTCCATTTTTATGTGATGTTTCACCCTCTCTGGATGTCCATCACAGAGCAGCCCTCTGTGGTGTAAAGCTACCTGCACATCTTTGGTGTACATCCATCACCTCTGAAAATACCACCTTCTCTCCCTAGCAGTAATAATAAAATATCAGGACCAAATCTGTTTACTGGAGAAAAAAAAATTACACATGGGGGGCAATCATTTTTTCAGAGCAAAGAAAACCAAAACAACCAAGCCAGCAGTGCCCGTTTCATTAAGTGGACAAATGAGAGGTTTTTAAGTTCTTGGCAGTCTGATGGATAAAGGTGCCTTGTCAGAAGGTCCCTCTAGATTGAGTTGCAAACAAAAGAGAGGAAAGGAAAAGCAGATTTGTGGTGACAGAACGAGCAGATGAGGCCGGGAGCTCGGGTTTCTGTGGTGCAGCTGTCCAAGGTGCTGCCAAGTGTGTGTCCAGACGCCAGCATTGGATGGACACTGAGTCTCTTTCCTTTTCCTCTTCTAAGTGTCTTGTCAAGTCAATCCTCCTGCTTTCCACATCCCACTGCTGCATCCCATCCTTTAACCCTCAGTGAGGCTGGCCAGACTCATTCCCTTCTTGCAGTATATTATTTATGCATTTATGTTATTTCTCCCTCGGAGATCCAGAGGTGGACACGGCTCTGTCACTTGGAGAAGCTCCTCAAGCACCAGGAGCAGAGTGAATGTAAATCCTACAGGGAGACACATCATGCCCAGTGGGAAAAAAAAAAAAAAAATAGAAATTATCTCCATCTCCCCTTTCCCCTTTCTGCCCCTGAAACCTCACATCCTCTACATCCTGGTTTTCCCATTCCTCCTTGCAATTCCAGCCCTTGCCCCATCCCTCTCCAGCTCACAGCAGTCTGGTAGAATTTCACCAATGCAGGCAAGTGGAACACTTCACTTCCAATCCCTGAACGAGGCCAGGGCACAGAGGAGTTTATTATATCATAAATTAGAACATGAAAAGCTAATACATTTTATACATTTGTCAGAGGGGGAGAGAGAGAGAGAGGAGGGAAAACCTTTGCTGCCAGGTTCCTCATAGCAAATCTGTCAGGCTGGAGAGAGGCTGCTGGAATGGAAGTGTTTACAGACAGACACAGGGAGCCCTGGTGCAGAATAGCAAAGCTCCTGCCGGAGGATCCAGGGCTGTGGCAGGAACCTGGAGAGAGTTCTCAAGCCAAACCACACAGAGCTCACCACAAGAACCTCGCCTCTTCTTGTGTGGGGATAAAATGATGGCCAGCAGAGCCACGGGGAAGCTTCTGTGGCTGCTGGGGGGGTTGAGTGGCTGAGGAATCAGGGGGTGCTGCTGGTGTTCCTGTTGGGCCTCTGAATTTACCTGGTGCTGCTCTACAGAAAATAAAGGGGTAAAGGGTATCCAGAGATGGGCATCAGAGCTGGGGAAGGGGCTGGAGCACCAGGAGAGGCTGAGGGAGCTGGAAAAGGGGCTGAGCCTGGAGAAAAAGAGGCTCAGGGGGGACCCTGTGGCTCTGCACAACTCCCTGACAGGAGGGGACAGCCGGGGGGGTCGGGCTCTGCTCCCAGGGAACAGGGACAGGGGGAGAGGGAACGGCCTCAGGCTGGGCCAGGGGAGGCTCAGGGAGGACACCAGCAGGAATTTCTTCACTGAAAGGATTGTCAGGCATTGGAACAGACTTCCCAAGCAGGGGGTGGGATCACCATCCCTGGAAGAGTTTAAAAGGCATCTGGATGTGGCATTTTGGGATGTGGTGATGTTAACAGTTGGACTCAGTGACCTTACAAGTCTTTTCCAACCTTAATGGTTCCATGATTCTAAGTCACATCCCAGCAGACTAACACAGAGGAATTTTCTGGGAAATCTGTTCTACCTGCTGGCCACAAATCCCCGTGGCTTTCCTGCTCTGTGCTCATTCCAGGTGGATTGTCCCATTTTAACTGAGCTTTTCCCAGTCCCACTACACCTCCAGTCCCTGTGACATTGCATTTCTGCTGCCTGGCAGGTCCAGTGATGACAGGCTTCATATCTCTGCTTCCACAATCCAAAACTCAAGGCAGGAAGGCGTTTCCCAGACATCATCTCCCTTGAAATAATCAGCAAGTCAGACTTAATTAAGACAAAGAACAGCAAAAAGCAATAATAATTAAAACTTAGACTTGCCTGCACAGATGAGAAACTAAAAGGAGCTCATGCTGGCAGTGTCTGAGGCTGGCTTTCCCCACAGCCAGGTCCTTCATCCCCAAGGATGAAGCATGGGAGGTGGCAGTGGTGGTGCCTGCAAGAGTTAAGTTGGAATTACCCCCAAGTGATGTTTCTCCAGGCTGAACTGTCCCTCGGGCAGCTGCTGAACTGGTGAGGGGAAGGCAAGAGTTGTTGCTTTGGTTATTTCAGCCTTGAGCACCCCCAGGCCTCAGGGCACGGCTGGAGGCACAGCTGGAGGCACAGCTGGAGGCACAGCTGGAGGCAGAGCTGTGAGACTGCTGCTTTTGGGAGCATTTATCTCAGTGGGGGTAAAGGTGCACTGGGACACAGCACTGGCAGAAGGAATGGTAGAGGGAAGCCCATCTAATCCTGACATCAGCTGGGAGCAGCACAGCAAGAGGGACAGAGTCCAGCAGTTCTTCCTCTGAATGCTCTTCCAGCCCCTGGAAAGATCCATGGCAGTGGCTCCCTGAGTTCTTGCTACCTGTGGTCCTTCCTGGGCCCTGTTTCCTTGGCTCCTGCCGTGGCTGTGGGTGTCACAGCACTCACAGTTCTCACATCTCTGCTGCTGCCACCAGGTCTCTTTGCCCAAAGCAGCCCCTTTTCCATAGAAGAATTTTGCTCTCTTCACCCTTCAAACTTCCTCCTTTGCTCCTCTTCCCTGTGCTCCATGTGGGAGAATGACCACTGGTAGTCCTGAAATATGGAGCAGACACCAAAACAGAGCTCAGAGGAGCAGGGGGAGCTGGGCTCCACCATGGCTCAGATCCATCTCTCTCCAGAGCTTTGCTTGGCCCCCAGTGTTCTGTCCCCTCTTCCTCACCAGGGTGGCTTTTCAGGCACTCCCAGAAGCTGCCAGACAAAACACTCCAGATTTATCCCACTCTCTTCCTCTCTCTTTTTAGAAACTTTTAATTAGTCCCCAACTCAGCACCATTATTAGTATTTGTTATTAGTATTAAAACTGCTCACCCTCAGCTCCTTCTCCCTCTGCTTCCCTCTTCCAGCCCTTTGTTTTAATTGTTATATTTTTTCATCAGTGATCAGCCAAGCTTCCCTAATGATCTAGGCTCATTTAAAGGGTTTATAACTCCGGCACAAAACTCCAATAAAAAAGCGGCAGCCTTGCTGGGAACCTCCTGGGGCTACTCAGCAGCCAGGAACACAAACTCATTTAACACTTGCCTGTTCCCCCCTTTTCTTAGTCACCATCACCCATTCTGTCAAAATATCTTCCTCTGCACGCACACAAACCCCTCATTTCTCCTTTTCCTCATCTTTCCCTCTCAATTCTTTTTTCCCTACGGATCGAGACAGGAGAACTGGAAAAAATCCTTGATGAGGTGTGTGGTGCAGTGAACAGCAAACAGACCAAACCCACTGTTCCTCCCAGCCTTCTCCCTGCCCATGCTGCATTCCTGTCCCCTCTCGAGAGGAAAAATATAGAGAGTTGTGGCGAGGCTGAGGAGGGAAATGATCTGGCTGCGTTTCTCCTGAAGTATATTTAGCAGTTGCACGTTGCCCCTCTGGAGAGCTTAAAAGCCTCTTTTACAAATCTGCAAGTTGGCACTGCCTTTCCCTCCTCGCTCCTCTCCCTTCGCAAAGAGGTGTAGATTTACACACCGTAGACAAAGGGTTGCTTGGCAAACTCTCAGAGCCTTGGCCCAGCTTCCCATCGAGTACAGATGTTGCTTCCAAACCTGTCTTTAGCCTTGTGCACAGCCAGCAGGAAATTCATGGGGATCCAGGCAGGAGGAGGAGCGCAAGCTGTTCTCCAGGAACAGAGACTGTGACCTAGACTCAGGTAGGCTCTGATGTGACCCACTGGGCTTCCTGCCCATGGCCTTGGGCTCTGGGCAATTAGCCAGGGTGAGGGGCAGGCCAGGAGAACACACCTTTCCTACAGGGACCTCCTTGTACCCAGGTTTTGGAGGGAAACCTCACAAAAGCTGTTCCATCTCTCCATTTGCACACAAAACGCTTCTGAAATGAGGAGGAAAAAGGGGAGTGTGAGTGGTAAAAAGGTAAATGAGGTAAAAAGGTAAAAAGGAAATGAGTAGAGCAAGGTATGGGGTTAAGTTATGATTTATTTATGATTTATGTCACCTGCCTTTAGCCATCTGCCACGTGGGTACTTCCATCTGAGCTGTCACTCCGGGCCTCTCCCTGGAAATGCCACAGGGAAAACAAACACTTTTAACACCCTGGTTACCCTACCCTTGTAAACCAGTGGAATATTGACCTTTTTACACTGAACAGACCCCCAGTTCTTCCAGCTGATGTGCTTCCCAAAGCCACCCATTTCAAAATTATGGAGCAAACGATGCCATTACATGGTCTTGCTTTGAAGTCACTCTTGTTCCCAGGACAGCGTCACACCCGCGGTGACCACGGGAGTCACAATTGCGTTGATACACTTTACAAGCAGCCTTTTGTTCTCACTTGAAAGGAGCTCAGCTGAAAGGCCCAGCAATGTGTTCAGTCATCTTCAAAAAGCTGGAATCATTTGGTGGGAATAAACAGCCAGAGCTCCTCAGTCAGTGATTTGAAAAGGACAGCTTCCCAAGGAACGTCAGCACTGTTCTCCCTTGTCTGGCTGCTGGGCTCCTCTGGGAGATGATTTCTGGAGCTGGTTGAGCTGCTTTGACACATATTTATCATCAGCAGCTTGAGTTTTGGGGAGAGAGAGAAATAGCAACAGGAAACAAATCAACCCATTGAAGTATTTCGTGAAAGGTGGGAAAAAAACCTCATAAGGTTTTGGGGTGTTCAATAGTTTTGGGTTTTCAACTTGGGCTGAAAGTGCAGCACTCCAAGTAGGGTCTGTGGGGGATGCCTGCAATTAGAGACCTGCTTAGTGATACAGAGCTGTCTTCTCCTTGTTTCCAGCTGCTACATTTAATTAAAAGAAAGCTAAACAATCCATTACATTAAATTACTTTCTGCACATTACTTTTCCACATAGACAACCGAAATGGTTGCCACAGGGATGTTGTCTGACCGCAGGCTGGAAAGGAGATAAACCATTCTCAAAATTATTCTGTTGCTTGAAATATCACCCCAACGACCTGGTCAGGACCATTCCTGACTGTGTGAGGGAATCTGGTGGGGATCCACCAGGAGTGTGAGGGGCATTAAAGGACTGTAATCCCAGCCTCATCTTGCTTATTCCTGCATGATGTCCAAGATGATGAGGATGCCAAATGACTGTAATGTGGCAAGCAAAAGGGCTTCTTCCATGTTTCCTCTCTCTACTCTCTGTCACCTTCACCATGGAATCTGTATAAATAAAATAAAATAAAATAAAATAAAATAAAATAATANTATAAATAAAATAAAATAAAATAAAATAAAATAAAATAAAATAAAATAAAATAAAATCATACCATGAGTTAGTCTCTACCTCAGCTGCTTCTTCAGAGTTTCTAATCAGTACCAAACAGTGCATACACCCTCTTTCACCTTCTAACTTGAATAGTCCTTTGATATTAGAAGTCAGGTATGGCAGGGATATCTTGAAATATCTCCTGGAAACAGAATTTGTAGGAAAACTCCTTGCCCCTGTGGGCATTTTGTTTTCCTTTCAATTCTTGTTCAAAGAAGGATAAAAAAAGATTTGGATCTTCCTCAGTAACCCATTAGGCCAGAGAGCAGAGTTTGCCTCCTGGAGAGGAATTCCCTGGGAACACAGCCCGAGTCCAGGCTGCAGCAGGGAAGGAGATGCTGGTTAAAGCCCTGCTCTGAGAGCCCCTGTGTGCTGCCACCAAGCCCCTGCCTCACCACTCTGCCATTTAAAAAGCATCCAGGTCTTAAAGCAGATCCCAAAGCATGACCAGCTTGAGGCAAAACCAACCTGGACTGGCTTCAGGAGGAGAACTGAACAAAAAACAACATCCTGGCTCGACTCTGCTGCCTTTGTTACAGCTCTGCCCTTATTTTCTGCACTCCACACCACTTTCCCTCTGAGATAATTGTTGCCAAGTGGCTATTTGGAACATGGTTGAGTGCAGATTGTTAAAGGAGAGACAGGCTTCTGCTTCTGTCTTGCTGACAAATTTTGCTTTATTCCCCATCTCAGGCAAAAACATTCCGAGGGTATCTGTTTACTGTTTGTGCATAATGTGTAATGGTAGGAAATGGTCTCTTCCTCCCTCATTTCACAGCGTTTGCGCCTCATCCTGGGGTGACCTCCCAGCAGCAGCACAGACCTTTATGACCACAGGGCTCCAGCTCTGTGACTCTCTCCTGAGCCAGCCCTCCAGAAGGGGAATGCCATTGGCTTTGGGCACACAGTGGGAAATGTGCTCAGTGGCTGGACCCGCAGTGACAGCCTCACTCTGTCTCACATTTGCCCCATTTGGAGCCTGTAAACGGCTGGACTGGGTTTGCACTTACAAACATCCTCTTAACCCCAGCAGCATTAGCTGAGCCCTTCAGCAGTCTCATCCAGACAAGCATCTTACTCAAATACCTTGGGAATTATCCCATCCTCTCTCTGAACCTGAGGTCGCGGGGCACACGAGACAGGAATCACAGATTCTGGCGATGGCCATGAGAGAGGCGGTTTATGAAAGAAGGAAGAAAGAAGCTCAGGCTGTGTCCACTTTATCATGGTCATAGTAAATACCAAGTTTTTGGTTTTAAAAGAAAAAAAAAAATGCCAATTAACCACCCCCTGGGAAGCATCCTGCTTCCCTCCACTTGTGTCCTCATACAAGGAAGTTATTCCTGCAGCATAATGGAATGAAGAAAACCACATCTCACACTGGGGACTTCTTCACAAAAGATCCAGAAGCCAACCCAGAAGGCAGTAGGTCAAACACATTAACAACCAATTTGTATTATGTCTATTATATTTTCTCTCTGACTGTCTTTAATTCTCCCCTAGCAACATAAGCTATTTACCCTCAAAGCTTTCAGCCTCTTCTGAAATTCCAGTGGTCATCACACAGGCTGTATTTATATCTGTAGGTCCCCATCAGCACTGGGCAAAGATGGAGTGAAAAGAATGATGTTTTTCAAGCCCTGCAGTCAGGTCCTCAATGTTCCCAGCATCTGACTCTTGCCTGCAGAGGTGTGAATCAAATTCTGGTTTCCCATGTGGTCACGCCAGATGGTTGGCTCAAAACCCATCATTTCTTTACAGCAAAACTCACTAGACACAGACAGTAACCATAAGATATGTTGGAAACTCGAATCTCGAATAATTTAGACTGCCGACACCCATGCAAAAGATCCTTCACCCTACTCCTTTTGTCAGCTCTTCAAGAATGGTTTCTCTGCTGAAAACCTCCTGAAACATTTCGAGGCACTGACAAAAATGCATTCTTCCAGCCAGCCTGCATCCTCTCATTCTGAAAGATCCTGTTGTTACCTCTGAACTTTGATTGTCGAATTACATCCAAGGATCATTGCGCACGCCCCAAAAGGCAGCACTGCTCCCAAGGAATGCCTGGAAGCAGCTGTGCAGGACAGCAGATCACATTCCAGTATTATTTAATTGTCTGTGGCCCATTGCAGTGGGTTCTGGAATTTTTTGGGGGTGGACCCTCCAACCACATCACACCGTGCCGTCCACAAAAGAGTTGGGGATGCTGAGTAAGGCCCTGCCCTGGTGAAACTGTGAAGGGAGCCCTGGAGAGAACATTATTCAGCAAAGCAAATAAAACTCTCGGAAGGAGACTGTGCTGAAAACAATCATATGCTTGGGAAATCTGGCTCTGTGTGTTTAGTGACCACAAGAGGTCAGGGCATCAGTTTTCCATTGCATCTTAAAAGCAACATCTCCAAGAGCCTGGAGCTAGGATACTATTTTAGCTGAGACTGTTCAGTTCAGAAATTCCATCTTTAAACATTCCTTAACAGGGGTTACCACAGGAGCAACAGCCCTTCTTTTCTTTGCACTTGAGTCTATCAGGATAATAGTCGGGTTTGTCTTTCTTTATGTTCCAGGTCTTGCTCCACAGTTTGAGGGTTTACAGAAATATTACATTTTACACTAAAAGCCACAGTCAACACCTCCATTTTCTTGGCACAACCAGACTCCCTTCATTAAGGAATAAACCATGCTGGTGACAAAGCTGTCCCAGGTGTGACCCCAGGTGTGTGGAGTTTCCTCCTGCAGAAGCTTTTAAGCATCAAAAACCTCCTTTTTCTCCCTTCCAAATCCACTTCTCCGGCATGAGTAAAGGTCAGTCTATGAGATAGCAAATGCATTACACACTTCAACTCCAAATTAAGACTATTTCTGCAAATGCAGTTCTCCATCTATGAGAGGTCTGTGTCAGGGAGGCAGAGGAAAAAGGAGCTGTATAAAATAGTAACATATTCTTTATAAATATATATATATACACACATATATATAAAACTGTAGAAACTATGTACACACTTGCCCTCTGACAACCACTTTCCACGGCACCTCTTTTTACTGATGTGGTTTTTCTAGGGAGTGTCCTGCCCAGGCACTGACTGGGCTTGACCCAGTTTGGTGTATAAAACCAGACAGGCTTGCTGCCTGGGATATTAGATGATGAATTTTTCATACACAGCCTTGTTTCACTGCAAAGTCCAGCCTCAGTCCCCTCTCTGTCTGCAGCACGTCCCCTTTAGCAGGTCCTGCTTTGTGAAATTGCATTTCTTTGTTTACTCTGCGTGGTGCCAAGAAATGCCTTTCTTTCCCCCTTGTTTTTCTTTTCTTTTTTTTTCTTTTTTTGAAGTGAAAGTTATTAAGCTACCTCTGGCATAATACCTCTAAATGCCGAGTTCGTGAGAGGGAATTTTAACTTGGTTAATCTGACACAAATGAAAAACTATTCAAGGCTGGAGATGACTGGAAAGTTTAGTGTCACGGCTTTTTCAGGAGAAAAAAAGGGTTCTCAGCAAAATTTCATTTGAACACTTGACGTTATTTATTTCCTCTAAAGTGTTGGGCATGGTTTAAAGATGCAAGAAAAACTGAACTAATGGTTCTGCTCGCTGCTGGGGGGCACGTGGGGCAGAGAGAAGGGCAGAGGGGATGGAGAGTGTTCTCCTTATTGATGTGGGACAGTGGGTAACTGCTCCCACTGCCAGCTGGATCCTGCAGGCTTGCTCAGGGCTGAAATGGAAATGTCACTCTCTTAAAAGTTAAATTGCAACTGCCATCATTTCTGTGGCTATTATCAGCAGAGGAAAATGGGAAGGAGAGGCTCGCTGTGATACAGAGACCTCATATGTCTGAGATCATTCCTTTCCTTGTTCAAGGCCATTACATCTGAGCTGAAGACGTCTGGGGATGCTCCTCACCCAAAAGCTTTTCCATTTTATATTTGCATGTCTGGGATCAAAAAGAAACTGAATCTGCCAGAGTTATGCTCTGCCAGTGCTCAGAGAAGAGGTCCCAGGACAGTGTTCAGCCAGTGGATAAACATCCATGTCCAGGGAGACAACTCTTTGAGGACCATTTTCAGAACTATGCTGTGAACTTGGTGGAGTCCCACATCTTTTCCTCCTCGAAGGAGTGAGTGGGGCGTGTGTTTGAGTGTTGCTTTCACTCCTGAGCAGTAGCTGGGATAAATGGGCTGAAGCTTCCCTCTACTTTTTGCTCCAGTAGCCATGTATCAGGTTTTCCACAGCTGAGCTGAAACCCATGATTCATAATCAGTTTCATTTGCGAAATGTTCTTCTAATTGATCAGACGGAGACCAATTTCAGTGTGGGAAACTGAACCCTGAGAAAATTAATTACCCGCCAGGCTAAACCCATTTCCTTTGGCCCAAGTACAGCTTATTGTATGTTACTGAGAGATGACTGGCTGTCGAGAGAAAGGCAATGCTATAATTCTTTCTAGGACACGCTACATTGGAAGCAGATAAAGTGCTGCTGGCTGAGGGCACTGCCTATGCAGAGTGGGGAGGTGGCACACAGAAAGGGGAAAAGGGACAGTAAATACATGGCAAAAGGCTCAGAGAGAGTGGAGATAAGAGAAAGGAGAAAATACACCAATTTTAAAATCCCAGATTCTCCCAGGGATTAGTCACTGCGGAGTTTGCCTTTGGGGACAAGGGGTTTTAACATTTCCTGTGCCTACTTGGTGCTCATTTTACACCTGTGAGATATGGAGGGATGTCACAGACCCTGGGCAAAAGACACAGGCAGAGAGAGATTTTTTTTTTTGCCTGTGATGCTCCGGTAATGAGGGTAGTGAACTTAGCAAGGCTCCACAGCCTCGGGGCAGGAAGGCTTAGAATAAATGCTGTAACTGAGCAGAAAGCATCAGGGAGTAAAAGCAGGCTCTCTTTCCTCCTTTAGGCTGAGGAGATGTGGAAGATCCAGGGGCTCACAGGTGGCTCCACAGGAATGTGAATGAGGGTGTTGCACACTGGTGCATCCCTGCTCCCAGCGTGGGAATTGCTGCTCTTGCAGCTGTTACTGCCATCCCCTTCTCTTCCAAGGGCTCCTGGCATCAGGACACCAAACTCAAAGCCCTCCAAGACGGGAGGTGTCACAGATTTATTTTTTTTTTAAATTAAAACCAATTGGGTAATGAAAGTAGCAGGAGTATGTTCCCACTCTACGAATGGATAAATTAAAGCTCCCAGCAAAGACGGCAGACATGGAGTCTGGGAGGGGAACAGATTTTAGATGGAAATTCTAACTGCTGCCATCTTTAAGCTAATGACACCCTGCCCACACAATTCTGCCATCTTCCAGGGTAGAAAAATAACCGCAGAGGGAACATGGATCTCCTGCTTTTTAGGCTGGGGCTTCGGCAGTGAGAAACATTAGTGTTACAGGGTAGTCAGGCTGCAATCCCCTGACGGTAAGAGCCAGCCACTCTCCAGCTGCTCCAGGTTAATAGAAATACTTCCTTGGCTAGACCCCAGCACAAAACAAAATAGGATTTACAGCCAGAGTAAAGCTAATCAAAGAAAAAGGACAAAGGTTTATCAGCAGCCAGAACTTTTCAGAAGCAAAGAACTTAGTGATGTCTGGGTCAACAACGTTCTCGTGCTTCAGAGAGCCCTGGATGCAGATTGCTTGGGGAATACCTTGCCTTGATGGAAAGTTTTAACCCTTTGACTTTTGAAAGGACACGGTCTAGGTGTATTTATTGGAAAACCTCAAATTCAAACAAAATAATCTCTGTGTTGCTGCCAGCCTTTTATCAGCCTCTGCGTGGAGGTGCTCAGGAGCTCTGTGTAAACGCGATGTACTTGAGAAACAAAGGTTGAGTGGAGTGACCTCGTCAAATGCAGATGTCAGGTGTCTTTAAAGCCCTGGGGCTGAAGGATCACAAAGCTGGGTTAAGGCTCCTCCTCTGTTTTCCTTCTCTATCCACCTTTTTCTTGCTCCAAGAAAGAGGATGGCATAATTGAGAGTCAGGCTCAGTGAGACTCTCGGAGGAAAACACAATTCTACAGGAATTCCTTATGTGGAATTTTCTTTTTGAGACAGGATGTTCCTTCCTACATACCCTGCACCAGAGACCTCTGTTCCCAAAATCTGGAGTGCTCCATCTCCCTAACGGGTCAACTGGGAGGAGGAAATATCCTTCTGTGGAAGAGGGAGAGAAACCCGTGTGCAGGGAAGTGGTGCAGGAATCAACACGTAACAGAGAAAATTGAAAACAGTGCCCACTGAATTAATGATACTGAGATAATTGCTGTTCTATTTAGGACCTCAGATTTTGGCAGCGACACAGCCAAGGTGCAATGCAGCTGGAAATCAAAATGGATGGAAGTTAATCCATTGAGGTTTATGGCTACTGTTAGTTTCTGATGGATCCTGATAGTCTGCTAAGCAAACACCTCACTGCCTGCCTCTTAAACCAGAGTTCACAGCTCCTCCAGCCTCTTGCAGCAGGAATACTTTTATTAACCCTCTTAGCGTGTTTGAGTCAACCCTTCTCCTGGGGGAGAGCTCTCTGAAGTGAAACACCGGTTCTGAAGGGGCAAATTCCATTTACATCGTGACTGTGAGCCAATATTTTTACAGGCAACTATGCAAGTACAAAACAACTCAAAAAATGTCGGTGAGTTAAGTCAATTTAGCATTTTCCCACCCATTAACTGAGCTACTATAACAGAGATTGTGTCCACTCTTATCCCTTAGCTCCTGGACAAACTGCAAAATTTGTCCACATTATTTGGCTCTAGCTTTTTTTTTTTTCCCCATGCTTCTCTGCCCCTCCACTCTTCTATTTTTTCATAGGAAAAGAAAAATAAGAAAAAAAAACCATTTTAAAAGACAAAAGCTATTTTCTAAGTACTCATTAATTTTAGCACCCAGAAAAGATTGCTGAAAGATCAACAAGCACTTATTGAACAGAAGCTCAGGAGAGCAGCGGGAGGTGAACAGTGACTCTCCTGGAGGATGGTGCTGGTCCAAGTGCAGCTCACCTGGCCATTCATCCAGTGCCCACTGAGGGGGAAAGGAGATGAGATATTACTCCATTATAGTCCCAAATGTATAATTCATACAATGCCAATGAAATAATGATAAATGACTGAATTGTTCACACAGGCCATTCTTCACACTTTAGGCCATTTTTTAAAAAAAAAAATCTTTTATTCCTCTCTTCTAAACTTTCTGTTAATGACTCCCCCCCTTTGCTTCCCTTGCAGCCACTTGGCAGAGATGCTCTGAAGAGGCAGAAAGAGAGTTGTTGGAGAAGACAGAGAATTGGACATGGGGGTATTGGGAACTTTTATTCAGTGAGGGTGGGCAGGCCCTGGCACAGGGTGCCCAGAGAAGCTGTGGCTGCCCCTGGATCCCTGGCAGTGTCCAAAGCCAAGCTGGAGCAGCCTGGGATAGTGGAAGTTGTCCCAGGCCATGGTGGAACGAGATGATCTTTGAAGCCCCTCCCAAAGTGTTTTGTGATTCCAAATCTCCCTCTCTCTCTGTGTCTCCATGGACATTCCATTATATATACACCCAAGTATGAATGTGGGAATGAGCCAGCTCACTTTATCCACACCCCTCTGCCATCTGATCTGGTTCAGACAACCTCTGGCCGTGGTCCTCTCAAGAGACGTGTCTGCCTTTCAGTTTCCTCCCCTGTGCCATGGACAAGGAAGGGTAGCAGCACATTCCAAGTCAATCCTTGGTTTGTCTGGTCCGTTGTTTGCCCTCTGTGAGAGGACAGCAGCATGTGACAAGCACAGAAAATTCTTGCACATGCACTGCGAGAGCTTTGAGTCCCCAAAACCAAACCACAGCACTGGATGGAAAAGCTTCCATGCTCCTGATAACTCCCCTGCTGCTCACTCACCTGGCCCTGCCTGCTGTTCCTCATCCCTGGGAAAGGTGAGCCACAGATGAGAAATTGCTGGAAATAGGAGCTGGTAGAGGAATTGCACCTTGAAGAGCCCCAGCTCTGCTGTGAGATGGATTGGGAATGGTGGAAGTATCAGTCATCCGTGGCTCGGAGCTGCCGTACTCAGGTGATCAAAACCGGGGGAAAAACTTGTAAAGATCGCAGCACACAGATGGATGGACAGACAGTGAGATAGATCATAAGCAAAAATAACAGTTTAGAATTGCACTTCTGTTTGTGACCTGGTTTTCCCAAGTCCGGAGTGCTCGGTCGGGTGGCACACGCTGCGGGAGCAGCCCTCTGGGGAATTAGCCCGGAGGAACTCTGCACTTACAGGCCTATTTTTGCAAATTTTTCTTATGTATATTTGAAAAGGTGAGAAAGCACCAACCGAGGATGTTTTCTAAAGGTCGAGCCTTTCTTTTTGCAGGAGCTTTCCCACTCTGCTTGCTTTTATTTCCCGGCGCTCCCTAAGGACGGATTGAAACTCCACAGCTCCGAGCACATCCTTTGTCCTGCTTAATCATTGTTAACAGCCAAAAAGATGAGATAATGGCGACCCATCTTGGGGACTCCAAGATCCTGATTGTTCAGAAAGGTCATAGAAAAGCCACGTTTCTAATCTTTGCAAAAGAAGAGATTAGCAGGCGGCCTTGCTGAGATGTTTAGTGGGGGGGAAAGGAAAAGAAGAAGAAAGGTGTCAGAAAGCTCTTTGGGTTTGACTTGGATAGAAGGAGCAGGAGCTGTGAAACAAAGCCGTGGCACTGCAAAGGAAGCAGGGAAAAAAACCAAAAATCCTCTGCAGAATACACTGGCACCGTGAGGAGCAACTGGGAAAAAGTGTGAAAAGACACAAGGTTTGGGGAAAGAATATTCGGTGTGAGATGAGTCAGGGGGCTCTTTATCCCTCCAGCATTCGAGGTTGCTGGCCTTCACCTCTGATTCCTACAGGAGACTGGCACTGGAGCTGTTGTGACTGAAAATAGGAATGGGACAGATGGAAAGGCTGGATGGGATTTGTCCCCCATTATATACTACACAAATTAAAGCTGACAGACAAGACTCAAGGAGTTCTCCAGGCTTCCTGGAGTCCATGGAGGAATCATCACCCACAACAGGCAATTCCACCCATAATAAAATAAGTGACTAGTGAAGAGTGAAGAGATGCCTCAGCTCAAGAGGAGCTCATCTGTCTTTGGTAAAAGAAAAAGAAAATCAAACAGGATGAATTCAGAATGGAGGGCTAATCCCACCTCTCCTGAGTCAGAAAAATCCCATCCAGGAGCCTCTGAGAAGTCTTTTATGGTTGGAACAGATTCTGAGAGCACAAAGGGTTCCTGCCCCCTGCTCTCACCCCATGTTATGTGTTATGGAAGGAGTGGAAAATGCAGAAGCAGAGTGAAACATGAAAGGCTGTGTCAGACAGCACATGATCACCCTGTTCAGCTCCATTTTGTCTGCATTTCATCCAAATGATTAAGGAATATGTTAGGGATTGTAATTCCTCTCCCAGTTTTGAGGGTGTTCTGGCAGCAGATGAGAGAAGCTTCTGGGGCCAAAGACTTAAAAAAAATCAGGCCCAGATTTCAAACTTCTGAGGTTTGAAGTTATTTTATGCTGGAAGTTTGGCTTGGACACATCTTTAGTAGTTGCTAGAATCAGACAGAATCTCCAAAGATTTGGAAGTATTCCTAGTGCAAGAAATTACCAATTTCCATATTTTTGTTGCTCTTGATGTTTTTGACACCCAGGAACAAACGATCTTCATTTAAATGAGATGAGAAAAGTATCTCCTGCAAATTATGCCATTTCTTTTCCCCATTATGTTTTTTCTGCATTTTCTGGCAGCGCTGTTGCAAAACCAATAGCAAACGGTCAAGTGGAACTGCAAAGACAATAACTTTAATGGAAAGAAATTGGGAACTGGAAGATGACACATATTGCATTAGGGGGAAAAAAAAAAAAAGTGAAATAATATTTAATTTCCTTCGTCATAAATAATATGTCCGCCCACATTACAAACACATCAAATATGACAGGAAAAATAGGCAGTGACATGAGAAAATATCATTATTTCTTCATTAAATGTTTTCTACATTTATAAGGGGGGGAAAAATTAAAAAAAGCACCCTGACAAGCAAAAATATAACAGCTGAAGGGCCATTAAAGTAATGAATTAGGACTCTAGAAGTGTGCAGATGTGGAAACCAAAGGAAAGAGAAAAAATATGTCATTGGCAAAACTTTGACTGTTGTTGGAACTGTTGCCCAGTTGCTTTTGAGAAAAGAAGTGGAGCTGTTGTTGGGGGGGCTCTGGACACTGGGCAGCCCTTGATGGGGACTGAGTGATCCCATCAGGGCTGGTTTTGGGGTAAAAGAAAGGGATCTGCTCTGCCAAGAATTTTTGTGTAGTGGTGGTTGGGCAAAGAGGGTTTGTGCACAACACCTTGCAGAGTGCATCAGGCTGAACACAAAAGTAGAGGGACTGGAAGTTTGATGTTGATTTTGCAGGAAGCTGCTGGAAATTTGGGAAGGTCATAAAGGTTGTGGGTGTGAATTTAGGTCATAGAGGTTGTGGGTGTGAATTTACATGCAGGGTTAGGGCCCAGCAGGCGAATGTCAGGAGCCTTGCAGGTCCAGCTCAGATGCTTTATTTGCAAAATGGATTCACATTCCATGAGCGTCACTTAATCATCTTCCTGGATTTCAGTTTCTTGTGCACATTATTACTCACCCTCTGTAGACCCCAAAAGTACCAACAGTGGGTCAGGGAGGGCAAAAAAAGGCTCCGAATGAAAGACGACCTTTAGGGAAAAGGGAATAAAAACTCCTGCCCGTTGTTTCTTCCCCACACTCCTGGCTCGTGCCTCTGTGAGAACTCAACAGTGAGGCTCTAATTGTTTGTGTCTCTCTAATGATCCATGCCCTCCATCCCTCTCCAGCCCCGGTGACCAGGACACATCCATTCAGAGGAACATTATCCCTGTCAGTTCTGCTCCGAGACACTCGGCATCGCTCACCACCGAGAAGTCAAGGTCACGACACTCCCCCGAAGCAGCAGGCACAGCCTCGTCTCCTCTGCTCTCTGCGCTGCTGAGGAGCTCCCTGCTCACCCCCACATGGATGGCACCAGCTCTGCTCCCCTCCAGATTGTTTAACAGATGCTCCTGATAAATTCCCGGGCAGCTGAAATTCCGCGGGAAATGGAGCGCGGCCGCCGGGCTGCTGGTGAAGGATGGGAGACACTCCCAAGGTCTTTGGGATGGGTATCGCTCCAGCAAAGGTGTTTGGCCCTTTCACCAGGACAGAAGGGTCTGGAGCCAGGGAATGGGATGGGCCTGAGTAGTAGGAATTTTGTAATGTTTGATCATCTCCCAGGTTGCAGGCAAAGGTGGGCTCTGCTGGAGGAAGCAACCTGTGCCAGGTTAGAGGGCTCCCAGCTGCATCTGTGCAAGTAATGAATTCACTGGTAGCCAACAAACAGAATTTACAGTTTGAATAAATACACACTCTGTGTGTCTCTGTGTGGGTATACATATATTTACATGTGTTTGTTTATATTTGAGTTCCACTGTTCTCAAATAGCTATCTAATGTATTTGAGAAGACAAAGTGTAAACAATTTATTTGGGGGACAGGTTTGTTGCAGCCCTTTTTTAGCTGCACAGCCAGAGAGGTTTTCCAGGTGTTGGCTCCACCAACATTTAGCAGTCCCAAGTAATGAATAGATTGAAGTAGTAAGATTTTTTTCTCCCTTTTGACTTGCAAAAGACAAGCCTGCAAAATGCAATGTCCCTGTGAAATCTGTATTTCATCAAGAGAAAGGTTTTGTTTACCATAACACCCTCTCACAAAGCTTCTGCTGTCCCCAGAAACAGCATTCAAAATTCAGAGGATCGAGCACTGGAACAAAATCTAACCCTTATGTTCCCATAGCCCCATTTTGTCTCTTCCTACTACATTTGGTTTATATCTACACCTTCAGTGTTGCTTTGCAGCACAGGAGATTTTTACCGAGTATAAGGATAGGAAGGAGAAAAGAAGAATGAGGAAGAAGTGCTAAAGAGAGGGAAGAAGGATGGTGGGTATTTTGAGAAGGGAAAGAATGAGCTGCTGGGGTAGTAGTTGTAGTTAATAAAGTGAACTTGCATTTCTACAGGAAATTCTTCTTCTGAATGGGAAGCAGCAGCCTGAGTTCTCAAAGCTTGCCACTGAAGAGAAATTGTGTTAAAAGAAAAAATATCACATGGAGACATCAAAATGCCATAATGTGTGGCACTCTATGCCATTACAAGCTATTTAAAATTAATGCCGAATGTAATGTAAGATCCATACAAATTAGGTTGGAGAAAAATGTGAAAACCAAGTGTTTTTCTGTTCTCAAAACAAAGGTTTTTGTCATTACCAAAACGAAGTCAAAACAATTTAACTATTCTTCATCAAACATTTCATTTCAATTGAGCTGGTTCTGTGAAACCTTGTAAAACAACACCTTGAGCTTCCAACAGCAAACTGCTCAAGTTTATAACAGTCAAACAATGCGGAACAAGTAGTTTAAAAAAAAGAAATATGGCTATTCTAACATGAGTAAAAGGTGTCAGGCACTGCAGTTCTCTTGGTCTGGGTCATTGATAATTGCCTTTGTATGAGAGACTCTAAAAGCCACAGAGTGGTGTGTTGTAACCCATGGAAGGAATATCTTTGACTGAGATCCCTGCTTCGAAATTGCTCCCTGCTAATCCCTTTCAGCTCAGCCCTGTTCCTGGTGTTCCTGTGAAACCCTGCAAAGGATTACAAACACACAGAGTGCTGCCAAGGCACACGGGGCACAGAGCACCTGCCCTGCCCCGGGGATGTCTTTGTGCAGGGCCCCGGGGAGCTCTTGGCACGGCCACCAGAACGTGGCACAAAGTTGCCCCTGCTTTGTTTGTATTTGTGGCTTTTTCTTTTAAACAGTCTTTATCTCAACCCACCAGTTATCTTGTTTTTACCTTGCAGTTCTCTCCCCCATCCTGCCAAGGGAGAGTGAGTGAGTGTGTGGGGCTGGTTTGCTGGCTGTGGCTAAACCATGGCAGTAACTCATCCTAAAATACTCCATCCTAAAACACACAGAAATACGCTCAAGGCCGCAGTCATGTGTCAGAGACAGCCTTTGGGGTCCATGGACTGCACTCTTCTGGGAATTGGGCCATTAAGTATGGATTTAAGTGCTTTGCTTTAGGCAGTTAATTTAATTTGGGTTTGTTGCACAATTTCCCAGCACTTATGGTGCTGCCCAGGAGAAGGTGATGTGCCTAAGCCCCTGGTGGCTGCTCTCAGCAGTCCCTCTGCACAAACTCCTGCTCATTTCTGCAGTCACTGGAGCTCCTCTACACCCCAAGTCCCTCCTTCCCCCTCTTTCCACTTCCCTCTTCCTCTATGGGCTCTATCCTGCCCATCCTATGGAGGAGGCTGGAGCTCCCACTGTCCAGAGCTGAGATTTTTGCTGCTTGGCCAGGGTCAAGGAGGTTTTTCTTTTAATTATCCTTTCAGTGCCAACAGCCTCTGCATACCAGGAGCTCCATCAGTAACTCCCAGAGCACAGCAGGCTGGGTGCACACAGATTACCACGACCCATCAAACAGCAGAAATGAGAAACAGGCAGCTGAGCACAGGCACTGAGAAGAGCCGCGTTAATATAATCAAGAAAACAGAGAAAATGCAGCAGGGGAAATAATTAACGAAAAATACATCGGCAGCTTCCTGCCACAGGAGGTGCAGGTGGGAGATGGGGGCTCCCCAAGTTAGGAGTGGAATCTTCCACCCAGGGACTGCTGAAATTCTGAGCTGCACCTTCCCAATTTCTGCAGCTGCTTCTTGTACTTCGCGGAGCCTCCCACAGAGATCAGCAGCCAGATAGGTGTCCCTGAGCACAACACTTTGATGTTTAGGGGCTGAATGGGACTGTGTCCACCCTGAAATCTCATGGCTTTGACCACAGGCTTGGGTGGGTTTCATGTCCAGTACATCATCTCCCCTCAGCAGGAACATCTCTCCGTGTTTTGGTTGAAAGCAGTAATAGCATACTAATGTGAAGGGAGGCAAAGAGAAAATGGGATAAAAGAAAAATGTGCGTCAAATAAAATAGAAAGGAAGATTTTAGGAGAAAAGAGAGAGAGAGAGAAACACTGCAGGCAACAGAAGGAGAGTGAAGGAGAAAAATGGGGAGGTGGGAGGACAGAATGAAATTCTGAGACACAAAAATAAACAAATGCATGAGTACAAAGTGAAAAAGCCAGATCCAGGTTTTCCATTCATATGTGCTGGTACAGCTCCATCAATCCCTAGTGAGAGTCCAGTTCCCTGACTTAGAATCAGAGAAACATTGAGGCTGAAAAAGACCCGAGACCATCAAGTCCAATCATTCCTCTAGCACACCAAGGGCCACACTAAACCATGTCCCCAAATGCCACATTTACACATCTTTTAAATCCCTCCAGGCATGGTGACTCCACCACAGCCCTGGGCAGCCTGTTCTAGTGCTTGATGACCCTTTAGGCAATGAAATTTTTCCAAATATTTTTTCCTAAAGCTCCTTGTATGGAGCTTTATGGATTTCATAGAGCTTTATGGATTGGCAGCACCTCAGCCTGTGGGCTGCAGTCCAAGCAAGGATACATCATACACAGCACCATTCCCTGCTAGGGCACAATCCCTTTACTGCTCCCAATTCCCCAGACTATTTGCTAAATATGATTGACAAGAATTTCTGTTCTTGTCAGCAGGACTCCCATTCCCATCTCCTCTTCTGACCATGTCTTGTGTCAAGGACCACAGCCATGATTTCAGTGTCTCTCCATGCCCACTGAATTATTTATCAGACCAATCTGAAGTTATCTTCTAACCTGCTTTGCACATCCCACTCCTAATCTAACATCCCCATCCAAACTGTCCCTTACACCCTTTATCCATGAGTCTTTAAAAACCCTGAGACTTTAAAAACTCCCATTGCAAAAAATCATTCTGATTCTCGGGGAATTTTTGTTTTCCTGAGAAACAGGTGAATAAAACTCTGATAGAACCATTCTAAAACCAAAATTAAGTGGGTCAAACCCTCCTTGGTTTTGCGTAGACCTTAGTCCAGGCCTTCATTTGATCCATGCAATTAATAATTTCTTGGGTTTAGCATGATCAGGCAACTGTTTTTTTTTTTTTTTTCTCTGGATATTAACCTCAGGAAATATCATGGAAAGGAGATGCAGCAGAGCATGCAATGAAGAGCATTAAGGAAGGAGAGCCTGCTTTCTGAGGTATCATTCCTGCACTGTATTTGTTCCTGAGGCCTCATGAAGAGCATCCCTCTTCCTTGTGTGTAGTCCCCAAACTTCTGAATTCTGCATGACTCACTGCCCCAAGCAGCAATGAATTGTCTGCCACGTTGCTACTTCTGGGGTATTAACAGAATATTGAGAATCTCATTCTTGATCTCCCTTAAAACTGGTTGGTAAATGGATTCGGCTCAGAGAAAGGATGAAAATAATGTCTGCAATAAAAAGGGCCCCCCAAAAAAGGAGGAGGAGAAAAAAAATACCGAGAGAAATGAAAGAAAAAGATAGGATTTTCAGGGAGTCCTGACTGATCTCCACTTCATTATTGAAAGATTGGACCATTAAAGGGATACAGTAGGCCTGAAGGAATTGTGGGATCATTTGTGCAAATGGTAATTTTAGTATTCAGTCTATCATATCCATAAACATAATGTGGCTGGGACTGACATGAGTGATAGCAAATCCCCTTCCCAGGAGGCTCGGTGCCACTTTGATGCAATGCCTGAGAACACACAAAGCTGGGAAGAGAGAGCTGCTGCCTCCCTCCCTCCCGTGCTTGCTCTCCGTTGAGCTGATGGGTGAAGCCACTCTGATTAGTGCAGATTTGTGGAATTAAATGGAGGAGTTGCAGCCCTGACAAAGAAGCTGTTCCAATTCTGGAAAAGCTCCTCTCGCTCTTGTACTTACCCGCTCACACAACGGAACATGCAAAATCTGCTCAGCAAATAGAGATGTGTTACTCTGGCTCCACACACCACTCTGCTCAAGTGCTAATCCCAGGGGAAATGCCTGCCAAACACTTCCCCCGCTCTACAGATGTGCTGCTGGTGCCCTCACACTCTCCTGGGTGGAGGAATCCACGTCCTGACACTGAGACATGGCTCTCCTCTTCTGTGTGAGCTCGGACAAGCAGTGCCAGCCGGGATTTGTAACTGTGCCCAGCAAGGATGTGCACCCTAATCCCACTGACCTCAATCCCAATCCTTCTGTAAACACCGAGCATCCCTTCCTGGCTCTGCGTTCTTAAAACCCCCCAACAGGATCTGCTGCATGAAGTTGTGGTGGATGAATTGAGGTTAACCACTCTCTGGGACAGAAATGGATGGAGAGAACCAACTCCCTGTTAGGGTCAGGCAATCAGATCTTCCCTGAGCTGTGTCCATGTGGCTTGGAAGGAGAACCGTGGAAGTTCTCGGCCCCCATCCCACAGGCCAGGACCTGCCCACAGACCTGCAGAAACGTGGAATGTTTGCCTGTGTTCCCCCAGTCCAGGACTATTGAGTTTCTTGAAGAGCCAGATGTATTTAGCTCTGGAAGGGTTCAATACCTCTGAGGGTGTCCAGCACCTCACAGAAAATGGCTGAAACAACTTTGCGAGATGGCACAGTCATGTGTGTCTTGAAAAAGCAAAAAGGTTTTAATAAAGAATAAAAGAATACAAAAACAAAGAACAAAGCCAAGCACAGTGTAGGGACATGTCCCTCACACCTGCTACAACACCCTGAAAATGCACTGGGAAGCTTCGTGCTCTTCCTTAAATATTGAAGAATTTGGGTGGGGATTTTTTTGTAAAAAGCCCAATAGAGAATAGCTCCTTTTCTGAGGAACAGGTAAAGAGACCTATCAGTGTTTTTGTCTTGCCACTGAGCCAATTACAGCCAGGAGAGCAAAGAAACTTCTAGTGTTCTTCCCTAAAAATGTTTTGGGGTGAGTGTTAAACCTTTCCCTATATGGAAACCCCTGTTTGTGTGTGGGGTGCTTTACTACACAGGACTAAGGCACGGCAAAGACCAGATCTGCACCGGGCACTGGCAACACCAAAACAGCTCCTACTCATGGGCTGCCAAGGGCAAACGTGTTTCTCCTGGAGCTGAGTGAAATTACTCCTGGGATTTGCATCTGCAGAGTCCAGCTGCTGCACTGATGCACACTCAGCAGAGTAATAAGATTAACAAGCCTAAAAAAAAAAGGCAAAATGGGGTGCTGTGACACCCAGAGAGGAGAACTGATTGCACACAGACCCCATCAGCAGCACTGTGGATTCACTTTAATGCACTGGAACACCAGTTACTAAAATCTAGTCCTACATGGGAATAGCTTTGAATTTAGAAAACAATCTTGTTCTCTGCCTGACCCATACAAATGAGGCTTTCACACAATTTCTGCATTGAGATAAATAAACACACGTTTTCCCAGCTTTCTAAAGGCAAAGGGCAGAAATTTGTACTTTATATTCTTTCATTCTGGAAAAAAACCCAAAACTTTTAAATGTCACAACACAATGTATTTATTCATATATAATCCAATTTCTTGGATTCTTATTTGCGCAGAATTTTTGAGTAATTTCTTTTTGAAGAAGGGGCAAAATTGCATCAAATCCTGTGGCAGGTTCTGTGTTTGGTTTACTGGAGGAGCCTCAGTGAATTGTACAAAAAAGTGAAGGGATTTGGGGTTTTTTTTTGAGAGTTTCTTTGAGTAGTGGACCCAAATAATGTTCTTTGCCCACTGATTCATCATAAACTGTTGATTACATGATGTTCCAGGTTCACATTTCACCTTAATGTCATATTAACATCATATACAGTACCAAGGATACCATCCATTGCTCTGCAAAGGGGAGAACTTCATGATTCTTATTTGATCAGGCAGCATTAACCTTGATTTTTCTATTAGTTCAGTTCAGAAACTCACCTTGCAATGGAAAGCAAAAGCAAAAAAAAAAAGGAAAGGAAACAAGCATCGTCTCTTTCATGAGTTAAGAAACAACAACCACTTTAAAGGAAACATTTTCTTTGTTCAAGTGAATTTGACTGCAGCACCTAAGGGACAGATCTGTGAAAAGGCAAAGATGTTCCTCATGTCCCACGTTCCCAGAGCACCAGTGGAGCTGAAGACCTTGTTCCTCTCTTTTCTTTCTCCCTGTCTCTTTAGAAAGTTTATGACTTCCAAAGACCTATCTGTGTGTCCTGGAATGTGATTTAAAATACAAACCCGTTAAAAAGTGACAAATGATCTTCATACCTCAGACCTCCCTGCATGTGGTATTTCCAGTGAGATTCTGGCCTTCCTAGAGCAGGAACAATAAAATACTTATAATTCTTGTCCCAGACGTTCAGAGATGGCCAAAGACACCAACCCCATGTCTAAGCTGATCCACAGAGGATTATAATTTGTTCTTTTCTGTCTTCATCAGGGAGCAGCTACTGCAGGTGAGCCACAATGGGGTTTGGATAGATGACAACTGTAGGGAAAATCTGAGGAGAAATATTTATTTACATAAAGAGATTAATAGAAAAATCAGCAGTCCTTTTGCACTCCCCTCCTTTCTTGAGTCTTCCATCCCCCTCCTTCCCTCCTCGGCTTGGTCAGGAAATTGCTGTACAACGAAAATCCACAGGCAGCTTCAGCTCCTTCCCCTCTCTTTTGACCTTTTCACAGTTCTAAGGGTTATTTAATGAGCTTAGAAAAATAATGCATCAGTTAATGGCAGAATCCCTGGAAGGGCAGCATTATCGAGATTCCCTTTCCTCCTCCTCACCCTCACTGGAGGCCCCATCACCCTCAAACTTCCACTTGCAGTTTTCTTCCTTGTGTGCTTTAAAATGCCTTCAAATTAACACCACTTTATAAAATGGAGAAAGAGATCAGCGAGAGGCCTGGAAAGGAACATTTTAATGTTTTGCTGTGGAAAACACAGCCACAGAGGCTTGATCTGGTTAGGCTGGAGAGAATGAAATGTAATTTCTTTACCATCAGGAGACAGGCACACTATTATATCCCGAAACAGACGTCACTATCCATTGTGAAATAGAGGGGTGATAGGATCAGATTGGTACCACTTCACCCCTGCTATAAACAGCTCAGCAATCCAGGTAAAATTAGGAAAATTTGTTGTAATAAATCTGGACTCCGTTTCTAGAAGCTGGAAGTCAATAATTCTGCTCTTTCTCCAGCAGAGACAAAACCTATTGCCCACAGGCACTCTGAGCAGCCCATCCTTCTTGCCAAAATTAAACTTCCCTTGATCTCCTGTGACACCTGAGCCCCTGTTATAATTCAGTGCAGAATCCAGAGGCTCCACACAGTTAGGACAAAATATCTGTGGCAGATACTCCTTTTGAAATGTTGTTGTTTCTCCTTTTGAAATGTTTTTGGGCCTTAAACGTGAGACAAGGCTGTCTGTGAGGGTACCTCACATGACACCAGCACGTAGAAACTTTGCAGCATCTGATCTAAACCAGAACTGAGCCTTCCAAATTTTGCACTTCCTCTTGCAGGTGATCTATAATATTGTGCAGGCACTCCACATAATATCCTTAAAATAATCATCCTTCATCTAAGAATTAATTGGGCCTTTCCATTTGCAGAGTCACCCAGCATTCTTGAAGGATCTGAGGAACCAGGGGTGTATATGAGCCACCTTGGACCTCATGTCAGGGTGAGGAGAGACACCTCTGAGCTGATTGAACACACCCAAGATCTGAGTCACACCCTGGAGGAGGCTCTTCACATTAATTAAAGGGTGTCTTTCAGTGTGATGAATCCCAAGGGCAAAAACCTTCATTTAGTGTCTGTAGTTTGGTGGGAAGAATCTCAGCTTTTCTCTCCCCTGGACAGGCTTTGCTCTCTCTTCTGCCTGCTTATGTTTTTCAGCTTGTATTTAACCGTGGCTTGTTGACGTTCATTTCTTCCTGTGTCGACGTTACCCTCGAGCTTAACAAATCATCTCCTTCTCTGGCATTTTGAATCCTTCTGTTCATCTTTTTCACATACCCCTCAACACTCTCTGTTTAGTAACAGCAGTTGTTTACTTGCCTTAAAAATCCCAGTCTTTGCCTCTCCATCCACTTGATTATCCCATCAGTCCTTCTCTGTACCCACCCGTGTCTGAATTAGTCTCCATTAGGCACGGATGTCTGGAGCGGTACCTGGCACTACAGATGGATGTGTACCAGGCTCTGATACAAAAATATTGCCATTTCTCTTGCTTTATTAGACACACGTTGCCCGAGGCATCTTAGAATTTGCCTTTTCTGCAGTTCCATCACATTCTGATCCCTCAGCACACCCGTCTGAAGTCTCCTGGTATTTCTCAGGCTCATGGACTTTGTTTTTCCTAGACAGATTTCTCAGGTCACTTGTCCAGTGTTCATTAGGACTTCAGCACGAACAAATTCCACCCAGTTTATACCAGCTTTTCCCGACACCATTCATCACTGGTAATCTCCATTATTAATGAAAATGTGAAGCTGGATCAGACAAGACTGTTGCTTGAAGAATTTCACTACTCACCACCCTCACAGAAATACTTCCCCTGGAGAAATTCTTTTTGTAACACTGTTCTGGTCAGATTTAACTTCATTTTACCTACCCCTGCCTTAGTGAGAATTCCTCAGACTGCATGCCTCAAATGTTTCTGGCTTATTTGGACACAGATCTAAATTACACCAAATAGATAGAAATTACTTGACTTCTCAAAGCAAGATACCACATTGCTCTTTCCTGATCTTTTCTCAGAAAAGGTGTTGTGATCCATCTGACACCGTTTTAATGACTCTGCCATTCCAAGTTGGTTTTGCAAACTACAGAGGTCACACTAATGGACTTGCAAATGCCTTGGTCATTTTTTTTCTAAAATACATGGGCTTACAATTCTTATATCAAATAATACCAACCTGCTACTGCAGCAACACTCTGTAAAAGAGCTCTTTCGGAAATCAGAAACAAAAGCAGTTTGTTCTCCTCATTATCATCACATCAAGAAGTTTGAATTTTAAGTTTTACCTCAGCTAGAGTAATTTAAATGCCCATAAACTCCTTCCCATTCACACCCCGCCTTGCCACGGTCGTTATCAACATCTTCACTGAATTCGAAAGAAAATTATTCATTTTGTTTTGAGGACAAATGCAAATCACTTTCCAACTTAGCCCCATTCTTCCTGCACGGTGTCAGTGCTTCTTGTCTTATTATAAACTCCTCATTACTATGGGTAAGGAATTTCTACTGTTTGTTTTAATTTCCTCTACAAAGGATCTCCTTCGCGAGGAAATTAAAACCTTGACATTTTACAAGTCTCACTTTATCTCCCCAGCTCATCTGAGATGTTGCTCTCATTGCTGATCAGTCCCTTTCTTTATAGATTTACCCGTCACCCAAGTGGGTATCTGGAAAACTTTGATTTTTCTGTTGTCACAGGACATTTCTCCTTTTGACTTTCTAAATGCACCTCGTTGTCTGACTGTTTTCATCTAGAGAATTACACGAGAGATTCTGTTTTATCCCAGAATCTCCAGCCATTTCCCTTGTGTCAGTGTAATCAGTTACATTCAGAAATATTAATAGAATCATTTCTAGAGTTAGAATAATCTTATTCCTCAGAAATTCTAGGGGAGGGAACATAATAATAATTAAAAAAGAGCTACTCAATCTAATCAGGAATTCAGGTGCTGCCCAGGGTGTTGAGTGCAGCTGGAGGGATTTCTCCTGTGTACCCAAAGGGTGGACACTGTATCACAGGTCAAGTTAATCCAAAAAGCATGATTTTGAGTATCAAGGTCTAATTCACTCCTGAATTAGTGAGAGCAAGCAGAAATACATTCATTCATTCATGAATTACATAAGTTTACCCAAAATAAATTTGTAACATGTGGAGCAAAGATTTTTTTTTTCCTAGTGTTCTGTACAGAGATGAATCTCGCTTTAGTAGGTAAAGCCATTTCTTGCCTCTTGGTCTTAAACTGAAATACACTTCTAAGAACTAGATTTAAATGTGGTTATTAGGTGGGGAAAAAAACTGAGATCCACACCAGATTTTAATTCAGACCTTATGGATCTGAATAGCTGGGTTTTTTTTACACTTTAAACTGGTTTACAGCCAGCCCACTGCCCCATAACCCATTTTACTTCACCCTCCAGGACTTCCTTTATTTTAGGACACAGATTGGACAGAGCAGCAACTTTACCACTCAGCCCCCCTCATTTTCATGTTTTCTGGGTTTCCCTGTTGAATTCTTGCAGTGGATACTTAGAATATGCCTTGTCACTCATTCTTTACAATCCCCCTCTATTTTATGTACTGATCCACAGCATCTGCTGTGCCACGAAGGGCAGGCACTGTAAGGACCGGCAGCTGGACTACCTGGGGGTTCCTGCTCCTCGAATTATTCTGCTATGAAATTCTCCTCTGCAGTCTGCAAAGGGGAAACGACAGAGAGAAAAGAAACAGCTTTTCCCTGTCCACACTTTCTGAGGAGTCTGTCGTGCTAAGTACTGGCCTGTCTCCTCTCGTTTGTGTTAACAGTGTCTGAATCACTCTTTCAACTCACTGCCTTCCACAGGAGGAGCTGAGGCAGCAGCACAAATGGATCCTTAAGTACAAGGAGCTGGAGTAAGCTATTTCCATGTATACTTGGAAGTAAACACAACAGAAAAAAAAAAAAAAAAAAAACCCAAAAAAAACCAAAAAAAAAAAAAAAAAAAAAAACAAAAAAAAAAAAAACAAAAACCAAAACAACAAAAAACAAAACAACCAAAAAACTAAAAAGTAGTTTTAGCTTCATGTTTCCTTATGTCATTTCCATTAGTGCAAGCCTAGAAACCCTCCCAGCCATGTCTTCTTGTGTTAAGTGTATCTCAAAAGAGCTTTGAAACTGGTCTCAATCCAAATATCAGAAAATAATAACCTAGGAAGAAACTTTTTTCCGCCCACCAGTGACCGGTTGATGTGGATGTGGTGGTGTCTTACCTCCACCTCTTACGGGTTCCTTGCTCTGATCTCAGAATGAACTGCATGGAACTTGAAGCACAATGGAGGAGAACAAAGTCTGAGCTTCTCTAGCAGTCTCCTGGACCTTGAGGTGTTTATCTCAGATGCAGCTGACAGGACCTGTGGTTGCCCCCACCTTTATTCCAATCAGTAGATCCGTGTGAGGAGGAAAACTGTGTCACCCAGAGCTGTTAACACCAATGTCCTTCAACTACTTCCCATTAACAAGGGAAAAGGAAGCCATGAATGGGTCAGCAGCAGAGATTTGGTGTTTTAATCTGGTCCCTAATTCGACCCAGCTCAACAGCAAGGCAAAGAAAAGGCATTCCTTGGCTCTTGCAGCCTCAGGTGCTGTGTGGGACCACTCTCTCTCTGTGCCTGCTGCTGCTGGAAGCTCCCACTTTGCAGTGATAGCCACCAAAAAGGGGACCAGTGCTGCCTACAGTTGCTCTTGCTAAAATTGCTTTCATTTAGAACTATTTATCAGCATTTTCACACCATTTTTCAGCCACTCTCCTCAGCAGCTCTGTGCAATGTCCCTCCAAGCCATCACCTGAGAAAATATAATGCAAGAGGCAGGGAAATTCAATTACATCAGGCTGGCTGTGCCAGTCCCAGCTTTTTGCTGGGCTTCAAAGGGGAAGGGATAACAGGGAGACAGACTTTGTAGGCACGTGGGTGCAGTAATTTCTGCTGCTGATCTCTCAGAGGCAAAGTGATTGCTAAGTTTGCCCAAGAGAGGGAGAATTTAACTCCTGGGATATGACCCATCGCAAAAGCTGAAACTTCATTTCAGTCCCACCTGAGCTCACTTTTGAGGATTCCCATTAGGCAAATTTCACCCTTAAACTCAGCTGAAAGTGTTCAGAGATTAAATTTAAAACAGTTCTTTGATTTGAGGTTGGAAGGGTTTAAAATATCTTTAGTCATAGTGCCAGGGCAAGTAGGGAAATGGGCACATCTGCCTATCTGTCATTACACCCAGGTGAGTAAAAGTTGTGAAAGTCACAAGTTCTCTCTGCATGTGTGAAATTAATGCCAGAAAGTTGAAGACCAGACAGAAGAAATATTCAGTATTATATCAGCAATATGCATGAGCTGGGTTGGATCAGCCCTCCAGCCATACACTCAGCCAGAACTCTTAAAAATTGGCAGGACTGTCACTTTCCTTACCACTGCATGCCAGGGACACAGGAGACTGCAGTGAAATTCCTGGGCAGAGCTGTGGTCCTGGTGTAGTTTCCAAAACCTACAACATTTCTCTGGTGGTATTTTCCTAATTCACAACCTTCAGTGTACAACAAGATAAAATCTCTCTCCTTTATGACACCCCTTTAATACCCAGTGCAGTCCTGTGGCACTCTTCAAACTGGTTTTTTTTCAGAATATGTATATGTACGCATACATACAGTTTTTCCCCCCGCTGTCCTTTCAGTAATTATTTTTGTTCCAGCAAAATCAGAACAAGCAGAGCAGCTACAAATATCTCAGAAGCTTTTAGAGAGCAGGCAGCAGCCCACACACCAAGCTGCTTGAAGAGGAAAGGCTGAGATTATGAGACTGAGATGAATTTTCCCCACAGAGAGCTGGAGCTGGCTGTGTTGAGTCTCTGTGTCCCCTGTCCTGGATTCCAGCACCCACAGACCTGTGGACACAGCACTGGGCACAGCAGAGTCCATCCCCACCTGTTGGAACCCTGGAGGCTCAGAATTCCAGGCTTTCTGTGCTAAAAGGCACTGACCCCCGAGCAAACACTGCGTTTGACCTGAGGCCGTGGAAAAGGCTTCCAAAATTGAGTGACAGCACTGGGATCATGGGTGTGGAGTTTGGATAGAAGTGTGTGATGTCACAGGGTGCAAAACTTAGAGTTTAAGGTTTTGGTATATAGTAATATATATAAAGAAAGATGGAGGATTTAGGGTGTAGGCTGAGTTCTTCTTTCACCTTCTTCTTCATGGGTCTGAGCGATGTGTTGTAACTGGGTGGAAAAGTTCATATTGTGGACCCCGGGTATTTGGTTATTGGCTTAAAAGTAAAAATAATAAAGGTGTCATCTCATTATTGGATAATTTATGTTTAAAGGACCTTGGAACGAGTTAGAGACATTTTCTATCTTGTTAGCTAGAGCTCACAACTCGTGAGACTGTGCCATAGATAAGAATTAATAAACATTTGAGTCCAAACACAAAACTGTCTCCTGAGTGTTAATCCGGGCTCTAACAGAAGAAAAGAAAATAAGAAAACCCACACCCACCTTGCTGGAGTGGCTCCATGGGGGAAGATAGGGAAAGGGACAAGTGGGAAAACAGCATTTGGCTTCCAGGGGATGAAAAGTGGGAGCTGCCAGCATTTGCTGCACAAGGTTCAGGGTGATGCTGAGAGCAGCCCCTGGGACCAGACAGGCAGGAGCCTATGACTTGGAAATCCATGTCCAAAGGGGTGTTTCAGCATCATGCCTGAGAACTTGTTGCATATTGGAGCAATGGACCCTTTGGCACTAATACACATGGGAAGAAAGACCTGTTGGAGCAGATCCAGATTGGAAGGCTGGAGCAGCTCTCCCATGAAGAAAGGCTGGGAGAGTGGTGGTTGTTTACCCTGGGGAAGAGAAGGCTCTGGAGAGACTTTAAAGAACCTTTCAGTAGTGACAAACAGGACAAGGAGAGATGGCTTCACACCGAGAAAGAGGGTGGGTAAAGTTTGGATATTGGGAAGAAATCCTTCCCTATGTGTTGTATTTCTCTGGGGAACGGTTTTTCCCCCCAAGACCCCTAATGCCTGTAACCATACCTATGAGGGTGGGCAGGCCCTGGCACAGGGTGCCCAGAGAAGCTGTGGCTGTCCCTGGATCCCTGGAAGTGTCCAAGGCCAGGCTGGACAGGGCTTGGAGCAGCCTGGGACAGTGGGAGGTGTCCCTGCCCATGGCTGGGGGGGGATGGGATGAGCTCTAAAGCCCCTTCCAACACCACCCAAACCATTGTAGGATTTTATGATTCTGTAATGAACCAGCTGCATTCCCAGGAGGAGCCTCCTTGGCTGAGCCAAGTGCCCTGTGCTTTACAGCCAAACAGCAGCCCAGATTCTCTGACTGTGAAACATCTGGAATAACCTCTGATATCTCCTGCCAGGAGCTGCCCCAGCCAAGCTGCACATGCTGCTGGTTAATTCTAACTGCACCGCCCTGAACTGCAAAGTCTTATTACTACTATCCATTAGCTTGGATAAATTTTGGAAGAGCAGCTCACACAACACCACGCTCCGGGATGCAAACGTGGTCAGCCTCAGATCCTTCTGAATTTTTAGGCAGGAGAACTGCTCTTTGAGTCCCTGGTGATACAGGAATTAACTCAGCCTCACCTACAGGAATTCAAGGACGCTGAGATGTTGCTGTATTACCTACTTGTGACAAGGCTTAAGCACCTGCTTAATTTTAGGCTGGTTCTCAGAATTTGCACAAAAGCCCTTTTATAAGGGGTGTTTTCCTGCCCTGAATGTCAATGCACGAGCAGCTACATAAAATCAACATCAGAACCAGAAAAGAACCCTCTGTGGGGAGAAAAGTTTTGAAAAAGCAGATGTAAGGGATCCATTGCCTGATGCTAATATTCCACTTTGGAAAGCCAATTTATTATATCCACAAAACTGAATATTCTGTTAAGAGAAAGCAGTTGTTTGAATAAATGTGTGTGAGGGAAAACACACACACATACAAATGCTCACACATGAGATATTGATTCAAACTGTATTTATGATTCCTCAGACCTTTAGGAAATTGATTTTTAGACTATTCTCCCTTTTTCTGTCTCACTCCAGCTGAAAATCAAAGCTCAGTGTAAGATCCCTTAAAGAAGTTTTTTTTCTGATACAAGAAAAAAAAAAAATTAAAAAAAGACTTTTTTCTGTAAAGTTTGTGTGGATAGGAAAAAAAGGCCCGAAATCCTGTGGATTTAGTGTTCAATATTCTGTCAACTGACTTTTCAAAGAAATAGAAATCTTAGAAATGACATTTAAAAACAAACAAGCAAACAAACACAGCTCCACTTCTTTCTTTCCTTTTCAAGTAAAGTATCATTTATTTTCAATAAGTTCAGACAACGACTTGATTTTGCAATTCTCTTTCTCCCTCACCAAAGTCTTCCTTGGAATTCGCTGTTCTCATTAAGACTTTTTTTTTTTTTTTTTTTTTTTTTTTTTTTTTTTTTTTTTTTTTTTTTTTTTCTTTTTTCCAAGAGACCTACACAAACTAAAAGTTACAAAACAGCCCCTGTGCCAGCCATCTGCACTGGCACATATCTGCCAAGCTGAACGCAGCCTGAAATCCAGGCTTTGGACCCAAGTAAACAATCCGTCTTTATTAGGCAAAGCACTCGAGAGTTTGCTCAACTTTAAGCATGGGTTTCAATAGAAAGGCAGCGACTTTGCTGAGCTTTGGGTGTTCTGACAGTACCTGTGTGTGCTTGGAA
The DNA here is from genome assembly GCA_013397395.1 of Sinosuthora webbiana. Classification (NCBI taxonomy): domain Eukaryota; kingdom Metazoa; phylum Chordata; class Aves; order Passeriformes; family Sylviidae; genus Sinosuthora; species Sinosuthora webbiana. The sequence continues at coordinate 440,526 of VXBN01017340.1, read as the reverse complement.
GGAGTTTGTCCTGCCAGCTGGTGTCCGGGAAGAGCTGCATGAATCCCAAGGCAGCACAAACCCAGCCCCTGGTGCCTGACCACAGGAAAAAGTTCCTTGGGCATGGAGAGGTGTGCCCCAGGAGAGTAGATTGTCAGGGATGAAACTCTGACTTCCTCCAGCTGCTCCCATCTTCTTCCTTTCCATCCCCACTGTGCTTTCTGCCCAAGTCAGTGTCTTCCCCCACCGAGGGGATCCAGTTCATTTCATTCCAGGCACCAAGCACCGGCTAATTATAAACCAAACACAAATTAAACCATCTTCCCATCCTCCCCTCCGAAACCCCTAATTGCCCATTACCCTGCATTGTGCTCTGACACAAAAGTAATTCTACTAAGAGGGGAGTTTTGTTGTTGTTTTTTTTTTTTCTTTCATAAAAACTGTTAATTTGCTATTAAATCTCTTGTTGAAAGACTAATAGCTTAATGAATGCATTAAACGTGCAAATTAGGGGTTTTTTTACTGCATTACTTGGTGGAAGATTGAAAGGATCCCATACATCATCGTTGGCTCAGTAGGATTTAATGAGGCATTAGACCATCCTCTGTCTTGGAGGCCAGACGTATGAATGATCCCGGAATTGTGCAGGCAACGCTTGTCCCAGGTCCCTCTCCTGCTAGGGACATATATTTCCCCCTTGCCTGTTTCTTCTCCTGTCACTGCTGATGTACGTGAAATAAAAATGTAGTTTCCAGATCAGTTTTATAATGAAAAGTAGCCCATTGCTGATGACAAATGTTGTTTACAGTCACTAGAAAAGAGGGTGGAATGGCGAGTGAATATATTAGAGGAGGAGAGGATAGCTTTTATATTCATTATACTGCCATTTTGGGCCTGCGAAGACACATAACCTTTCCCTCTCTCCCTCCATCATACAGTCACTTTCAGATGTCTACATTAAAAGAAAAAGCTGCAGGCAGTGTGCTTTGCATTACCTGCTATCAATGAAGGAGACATTTTCCACCAGTCAAATAGGGCTCCTTGTGGGAATACTTTCCCCCTAAACACACTCACCGAGGTTTTTTTTCCGGATGCTTTCCCTCCTGCGGATTTTTCCTGCTTGGCACAAAAGAAAACCTGCAGAGGACAACTAGGAAAAGGCAGTGCAAAATCCAGATCCCTCCCAGTCAGGAAGGAGGGTGGCGTGGCTTGGAACAGACCCCCCAGGAAGTGGAGGGGTCACCAATGCTGGAATTGTCCAGGAAATGAGTAGCTGAGGCACTTGGTGATATGGTTTATTGATAAAATTCAGTCAAAGGTTGGATTTGAGGACCTTGGAGGTCTTGTCTAACCCAAATGATTCCATGATTACACCCTCAGAATGACACAGGACAGCAGGAACCAGCAGTGCCTACATGAGGAAGAGGGCAGCCTCTTCAGAGAGGGTTATTTGGGGAGATTTTTAGACCTGTGGGGCCTGAAGTGGAAATCACAAGCCTTATCTGCTCAGGAGAGAAATTTGGTACCCTGTGCTCTGCAAAAAAATTCCATTTGAGCAGTGGAAAGCCTGGTGGGGGCCTGGGTTGGACAAAGTTTGTAGAATCTTGAGGGTTTCCAGCACGGGACCAGGAAAACACTGCTCTGGAGAGCAAGATTTTGAGCGTGGAGAGTGCAGACAGGAGCAGATTTGGAGGAGAATCTCTCCTCTGAGGCCTGGTAGACTTTTGCTGCTCAGGGAGAAGTGAAGACAAAAGGAGAATGAAGTTTGTGGAAGAAAGAGCTTTATCTTGGCAGCAGCAAAAAAGAAACTTTATTTTGAGAAAAGTTAGAGAAATTAAATTCCAGGAGAGGAAGGCACAGTTTTAATACTTTTGGGATTCTGTCTGTTAATTAACAGAGGAAGAGGTCTGTGGAGAGGAGGCTGCAGGACAGCCATGAGCTGAGACGTGCTGGAACAAACCCAGAGTCAGACAGGCTGGCACCCATCCCACCCTCTTGTCTTTGCTTGTAACTGCTCTCTGCCATGATCAAAAGGCTGTCAGATACTAATAAAGTCTTAATGCATCATCTCTCATTCACACTGACTCATGTGAGACGTCCTGGGCATCCAAGTTTAGTGGGTCAGGTTCCCAGGCTCCTTCTGTAGCCAGCAAAGAAGGATTAGCTCGACCAGATTTGGAACAGATAAGTCAGGATCCTGGCATGGGTTCCTTTTTTATTTTTTTCAAGTCTTTCTCTGCTGGTTTTACAAGGAGCTTTAGGGGTTCCAGCCAGTTATATCAGACACCCAAGTCAGATGTCTGAAGTTAAGACAGCAGACAGCTTCACAGGACTCTGGGTTTATTCATATCTACAAATCCAAGTATTTGAAACCAGCAGGGCTCCCCTGCTGCAATTGATGGCTTGAGGTTGGGCATTATCTGAGGGCCAGGAAGAGCCACAGGGCATGGAATTAACCATTACACCTGGATGTCCTCACCTGAGCTGGAAACCTCCACTGGCCTGAAAGGAATCTCACAGAAGAGGCACAGAAGGGAACATGACAATGGAAAGGAAGCTCTGTGTGAAAGTCTGCAGGAATGTGGCCGCAGTGTCATCCCTGGTGCTTTCCAACCGTGTTTACATGGGGTGGAACCTCCCCTGGTCTGCATTTAAGCCAAAGCAGAGGGAGGGAACCTGCCAGGCAGTTTCTTTCTCAGGGATATGGCTTTTAGGGGTGCTTTCCCTCCTGCGGAGAAGTGATGTCTGCTCAGGAAACAGTCGTGTTCTGCTGACTGCTGAGGATATGCCACATTTACCCCCAGGCCACTGACACATTCATTAATTTGTTAATTAATTGCAGTCAAGTTTCTGAGCTACAGGTAGCCAACTAAAATTTAGGGGTTTAGTCTCAGCAGCACTGGAAGGCGAATGCAGAGGGGGACAGGCTTCTGCTGCAGACATTATTGGTCCCATGTATGAGGATACCAGAGCTGGTGTGAGAATAACCACTGTGGGGTGCACAATGCTGTGCACAGCCTTTGGATAGATCCTGAACAAGCAGCCCAGACAAGATCTGGAACTCCCAGGTGGTTAATGAAACCCGATGGATCCCATCCCAGGGACACTGGAGAACACCTCCATTAATGCTCTCTATTAATTCACAGACACAGTAGAATAATGCCATCAGAAGTTCAGCTAATCTTTTTGCACCACACCTCAGAAGATGTGAAACTGTTTGACAGGTTCAGCAGAACTCACTGCACCCATAGTTAAGAGATGCTGGGCTTAAAAGCCGGTGAGTGAATGCTGATTGTTACTCTTCATAAATACAACTCTATCTGAGAGGAGAGAAGGCAGCCCAGGTCCCTCACAACAGAACTGTTGAAAACACACATACCCACACACGAAGAGCAGTGGAAACTCACAGTTTTTTAAATTTTCAGACCTACGAAATGGGTATGTACAAACAACTCTCATGTTTAGGGCTGTTAGAAATCAGAGGGACTCATTTAAACCTTAAAACACCGTGAATTTATGTACTTTGCACTCAGGTGAACGCCAACACGTGCTCTGTGGAAGAGGATGGGTCCCTGCTATCGAAAATAAACATCTCTGTGTTTGCATTGCCCATCACCAGGGCTCCCATTGTTCCCCACACACAGCACAGCAGCAGAGTACAAGGTCAGTGGTAGACTGTGCTCCCATTGTTAGTGTTTGAAGAGGGAACATTTTATCCTTCACGACGAATCTACATACAGGCTATTGAATGAAATACAATAGCCTCGCTAAATTACTTCATCCATTAGCTGGATGCCTGTAAGAAAAAGAAAAAACAACCAAAAAAACAAACAAACCAGCGTATTTTTGTACGATCCATTATGGATTGTGTGGTAAACAACGTGCGTTCCGGGGGAAAAAAAATAAAAAAAGGGTATCTGATCCCCAAAGCAGACAATCTTCGGTATGCAGAGGAGGTGGGAAGTTTCTTTAAGTATTACTTAGTATTATTTTAGGAATCCAAGATGATCTGGAATAGGAGTGCTGCATATACACGAGGGAGAGTCTCTGTTCCAAGGGGTCTGTGGTTGGAGTGGGGGATCCAACAGGCACTTCTCACCTTCAGAGAGAGTGTCAGGGTGCAAACAGAGCTGGGGGCTCCCTGGGGACTGGGACCTGGCAGGGTGAGAGCCTGGGACCCATCCCACCACCCCAGGCAGGGAGCAGGACAGTGATGGGGACAGGCAGGGCAGCCCAGCATCCCACAGAACCTTTGGGACAGGGACTGGTGGCCCCAGGCTGGCTGCAATGGGGCTCTGGGCACATGTGGCATGTGTGGGATGAAATCCCTGCATTTCGGGGTGCAAATCCCATACCTTAAAGATTTCCCAGATCTGGGGGGTAGGTGGTGAGGGGAGCAGTAGCAGGTGAGCAGCAGCTCTGCAGTCAGTGCAAGCAGCACTCGGTGCATTGCTGATAACACACTGCCAGGTCCTGAGGGTTGTATCACATTTCCTCCACTCTCTTCACCCCAGAACAGGCAGTGATAGCTGTCCTTGACTTTCACTCTGACCCAGTGGCTCCCAGGCACTTCTCCCAACATTTGCAATTGTGCCCCATCAGGTAATAAGACAAGAGCCTTGCTGTTGAAGGGAAGAGGTTGGGACTGATATTCTCCTTTCTCTTCCTCTTTTTTCCCTCCCTCCCTCTCAGGCTCTTCTTCTCTCTTCCTCCTCAGTATTCCTAGTCTCCCTCCAAACCCGGGACTCAGCTGCCATTCTCCAAAACATGATGTGCAGGTGACACTTCAAGGATGTAATCAGAAAATGTCATGGGGGATGGAGGAGCAGGAGGTGCTGACACAGAGAAACCATTCTATTTTAAGCAAACCAAGTGCATGCCTGCTCCGTGTTCTCAAATCAGCAGGGCTGCCTGCTCTGGAGACACGAATCCTCCAAATCTGACTGGGGGAGTTGAACTTCTTTCCCCAGCCTTTGCAAAATATGTGCTGTGTGCTGGAAAGGGTGCGAGGATTTCTCCAGGGGGAGCTGGGGCAGCTGGATGGGCTGGAAAGGTCCAGCTGGAGCAGGACACGGATCTCAACATCCATCCAGTGACACAACAGAATGGATTTATCTGGCAAGTTGAGGGCAACTTGAAGATGTCACTTGAAGATGACTCTTGAAGATGTCACTGAAGGGACAGTAACTGGCTGAGAGCTCTCACATCCTCCCAACATTTTGTGTCAATAATTTGGGCACTCCCCATCACTGAGGCTTTGGCCTGTGAGAAAGGCTGCCCAGGGAAGTGGTGGAATTACCCTGGAAGTGTTCAAAAAACGTGTAGGAGTGATGATGAGTGGAGCTGGCAGTATAAGGTCCAAGGCTGGACTCAATGACCAACCTCAATGATCCTGTGATCCTAAAGCAGCACTGTATGGGCCAGGGAGGGGCTGGGCTGGCACTGGGGTTACTCCATCCCTGCTTCTGCCACGGCTCAGCTGGAGGAGTGTGTGCTCCATGATTTCCAGCAGACAGCAAGTGATTAAAACTCCATTTGTAGGAAGGAAGCCAGATCTTTGCATTATAAACACACCTATAGGAGGGGAAATTTTCCACTGTTTCCTATGCCCAGAGATGATATCAAAACATGGGCCGAGGCTGGCAGAGGAGCTCCCTGTGACCTGTCAGTCTTTACCTTGACCTTCAGAGCATCTAATCCTACAGAGCCACCGGGTTTTTTTGCCTCTTTTATTTGGGATTCAGAAAGAATCAGCAAGGACAAGGTGCTTGACCTTCCAAACAATGCACTGAAGAAACTCTTCAGAGCGGAGGGAGGTCAGACCTGGCCCCAGTCGTGCTGGAACTGGTGCTTGCTGGAGGGCAAATTGTTTGCTTTACAGCACTCAGGCATTGTGTCACCAGCTATTACACGTATCTCCAGGTCCTTGAAAACCACTTTGAATTCCTGGAAAGAACAATAGGGGATGTCCTTTCAGGAAGGATGGGATAGGAAGCAACCTGGGGCACCCATCTGCATTGTCATTATTTGCATGCTCTGGGCAAGGAGACTGAGGTGAGTAAACAAAACCGGAGGGAAGGAAAAACAGAATTATCACAACAGAGCTTGTTCCAAGGCCCCCAGAATGCTTTTTTTTTATGGGTAGGAGATCAACTTGAACCGAGCCTGAGGCAGAACGCTCTGGAATGCTGTGCCCCAAATCCAGACACAAATTCCTGGGAATCAGACATCTCCCGTAGTACCGAGCCAGTTTTGCTGAGTCTCATTTAAAAACACAAAACAAGTAAAATCGAGCAAACTCCCTGTTTGTTTATCAGACACAAAGAACACGTACAGCCCTTGGATTAGTGCTTGGCACTGCCAGGCCTTCTGCTGCTGCCCAGCCCTGCTGTAACTGCAGCCTGCTCCAAGAACACACTGCTGGAAAACACTGCCACGGGGTGGGTGGGCAGAGACACATCCAGCTCCCAGGGCAGCGGCAGGGATCCCACGGGCTGCCCTTGGCTTTGGAGCTAATGAATGTGGTGAATGGAGAGTCACCAGAGCGTGAAATGCACCCCTCCAACTGCAGCTGCATTAACTCTCCTCCTCCTGCCCCTCAGCCAAGCAAAGGCTGTTGGATGGAGTCTGGCTTGACTAAACTTTGCCTGGCCATGGCCACCTTCATCCCTTCCCTGAGGATCAGGAGCCTGAGCAAAGAGGAACCTCACTATCAGCAAAACTCTTGCCATTTTGGTCATGATGACTGGACTTTTAATCAAGATTTATTCACAATTCATCACTGGCCAGCCAGCCTCACACACGCAGTTTAGCTTTTGTTAAGAGCTGTCCTTCATTTACCATCTTCCCTCTGAAAGGCTTCCATGTATCTGCTAGGAAATTCACTGGGAACATCCCCCTAGCTAAATCTCGTGTCTTGGGTTCAAGCCTTTGTTCAATTTCCCCTCTGTATTAACAGTTTTCTGCATGGCTTTACAGTCATTTTTGTGCCTACAGTGTGTTTCACCACCCTCAGCCCCTCTCCAGTTTCCATGAATCAAAGGAACTTCCACAGCACCACCTTCCCAAGAGGCAATTTTCTCCTGAAGCTTTTTCCACTCCCCCAGCACCATCTCCCTCTCTGTCTCTTCGGATCTATATCTTCTGCTGCAAATTCAATTAAAGCCTCTCTGGGAGACTCATGAGCAAGTCAATACAGTGACCAGTGGTAGGATGGGTTAAAGTGAGGTTTAGGGTGAGTAGGTCTGTGAGGAATTGATAGGAAGGCAGGCTTTGATGCTAGGAAGGTGAGAGGCACATCCATCACTCCTCACTTAGGACGTACAGTGTAGGATCCTAATTTTAAAGTGTCTGTGCTCCCACTGCAGTCCTTGGAGATCCAGCCAACACCCTCCAATTGCTGGCTGCGCTGGAGATCTCCATCAGGGATAGCAGGAATTGATCAGAGAAATCCAAGGGCCATATATCACACCCAGTCCACCTGGGCCTGTGACCCTGTCTGTGTGAAATGAGCTCATCTGTATGGTCTGCACAGCCTTCTCTCTCAATTCCCCCTGCAGCTGTATCTGTTCCAAAAATAACAGCCAGCTCCTCTGCATTTTGTGATTGTGCCATCCTAATCAAAGCAAATTTCCAGCCTCCAAACAGCAGTCGTAGGAGCCCATCAATTTTATGGGAAAGAATGGACAAATACCTTGTCCAAATTATCTTTACTCCAGGTTTCAAATGGGTCCTTGACTCGATTTTGTTGCTGTGGGAAGAGTCATGACGTCAGACCTGGGAGCTGTGATGTCACCGAGGAATGTCACACGCTGGAGGCGACAGCAGGAAAAAGGAAGTAAACAAATGTGTTTATCCACAAACCCTCCTGCCACGAGGAGCTGGAGTCTCCAATGGTAATTTACCCCACGTTGCTAATGTGTTGGTCGTAATGCATTTCTTAAATCTTTTTTTTCCTTTGATTCTGGCTGGATGGGAAGGCTCATCAGGGCTGGAACGAGCAGGGGAAGCAGATTGAGATGAGCATTACGGATCTGCCGTGCTCTGGTTTATGGTTTGTTCCCGGCGATACACAGTAAGTAAAACAAGCACTGATTGAGTCAGCTGCCTCCTGGGTGTTCATTTGCTGGAGTGTGAGGAATATTAATGCTAAGAACATCCGCCTGCACCGGGAGAGGCAGGAGGAGGCAAGCAGATTACCCCGGCTTAGGGGTTTTATACACGCGCCTGCAACTTCCAGAGACACAGGGAGGAAATATTTCTGTGGGGTTTTGTCTCTTATCTTCTTACAGTCTTACAGATTTTGGAGATGCATTGCCCCGGAGTTTTAATACTCAGAGTTTTCAGGCGGGATTNGGGGGAAAAAAAAAAAAAAAAAAAAAAAAAGGAAAAAAATGCAAGCGCTGAGTTTCATCAGGATAAAGAAAAAGCAGGTTCCAAGAGAAGAAAGAAGAGATGAAAAAGAGAAGTTTGATTAAAATCCCCTCTTGTTCCATGTGTTTGATGTAAATATCTTCACACCTTTCTCTTTTCCTTTGCAACCTCAGCAGAGGGTTCAGCCCATCACCAGGGGATTGAGTTCCAAGCTTAGGGCTTTGTAGTTGCTGCTGCTCTTGCTGCTGTTGTCTAAAGGGATTATAAGCCTTTGTAAAGCTTGTGTTAATACCCTGGAGGGGAAAAATGAGTTTCCAAATAACCTTTGTTGTGCATCTCCTGTCTGAGGTACCCCAGGAAAGGAAAAATCAGGAAGTGTTTTGGCTTCACGAGTAGGTCATTTAAAGTTCACAAAGGAGGTCTGCAGCCTCCCTGACCCGGCCTCTCCAAGTGCAGAGATGCTCCTTGCCCTTGTGCTGCTGACACCAGGACCTGCTAAGAATAGCAATGCCCTCCTCTGTTCGCCAGGAAACGTGTTCAATTTTAAACTGGATTTAAAAAAAAAAAACACCTGGAGGAACTGCGTTAGGTGCTTGGCTCCCAACACATCCTCCAGCAATGCTCGGGCACTTTATATTCCACACCATCTTCGGAAAATCCCAACTCAGGATCCAACTCCACAGCTTCACACTGACTCTGTGTCTTTTCAAACCTTTTTATTTTTATTTTGTTTTTTCCTTCCTTGCTGCAGGAGGATTGGTTTTGAGCCACGTCTCCACGTTTCCCTCCAGACGCCGTGAAGGTGCAGAGCTGTTTGGTATTCAGGCAGCGCTGGAGGCTGAGGGTCATTCAATATTCCAGTGTGAGGAGTGGGTTGCTCAGTATTCCAGGTGTGTGCCAGCAGCAGCAGCAGCCAGGACTGTGCAGCTGTGGATGGCTCAGCACTCCTAAGGTGTGCTCCAGGTGCTCAAAGGCTGCCAGGGAGCACTTGGGTGCTCGCCAGGGTGAGAGTCCCTCAGTACTCCCAGCTCTGTCCCTGGGAAGGGCTGGGGACAGGCAGCCATCCCATTCTCTGCTTGGAGAATCAGAGGGTCAAAGGGAAAATTATAATGGAGAGAAGAGGGAGAGAGAAGTGGGGAAGATGAGAAGGGAGAGTGATGAAAGGGCAGCACTTCAGAAAATGAGACTTCTGAGCCCCTCACTGGGTACTTTGCAGGAGCCACACTTTAGGTTTAAATTAAAAGGTGAAGGCAATGCATTCCATCTTTCTAAGGGTGACTGAAGAACCCAGAGCAAAGCTGTCCAGATACACTCATTATCACGTCTTTTTTGGTGTTGGTCAGTGTCAGGTTCTGCGCTAAAAGATTCATCTCCACAAACACACAGGATCACAAAGGGAGCAGGGGGGAGAGCCAAGGACCTACACAGAGAAATGCAGCCCCCTAACCCACTCCTCACAGAGTGCCACAGCCATCAGCCCCATCCCTCAGGGGGAAAACCATCAGCAGGAAATTCTGACATTCCTCTGGCATGAGGAATGCATAACTCCTCCATTAGTGTTTCTTTTTGTCTGAAGTTATGACAATTTCACAAAATCGAAACACAAAATTATGACAATTTACAGATTTTTTATTTTTTTATTCACTCAAATATTTTTTTTTTTTCCCTTACAAATCAGGCAGTAACAATTTTGCCTTCTCAGAATAAAAATCAGATTGTGCACAGAGGAAAAATGGATCTGAGGTTTTGGATGGGAGAAGATGTTTCCAGCACAGTCCTTTTCATGAGGCCATCTGCTCCTTCTTTACCTGGTATGGGTTTGTAGGTGTTATGTGCCAGCTCCTACAGATGACAAGCCAGCTCTGTGTGCAGGTACTTCTGAGGATGCCTAGCACGAGGCTGAACAAATGGGCTGCCCATGGAAATTGGAGGAAAAAAGTTGTGTTTTGGAAAAGCAAAAATACGACTGGACTCTAATGCCTGCTGTAAGGGATGTAACTTCCCAGAGAGTGGATGTGGCCTGGAGTTAAAATGGGCACCTGTTAAAACTCACCCTGCCATCAAAAGGTGTTGGTTTTTCTGTTTGCGTGGATGTGTAGTGGTAGGACAGGGAGGAATGGCTTTAAGCTGAAAGAGGGTAAATTTAGATTGGATATTAGGAAGAAATTCTTCCCTGTGAGGGTGGGCAGGCCCTGGCACAGGGTGCCCAGAGAAGCTGTGGCTGCCCCTGGATCCCTGGAACTGTCCAAGGCCAGGTTGGGCAGGGCTTGGAGCAGCCTGGGACAGTGGGAGGTGTCCCTGCCCATGGCAGGGGTGGGACTGGATGATCTTTAAGGTTCCTTCCACCCCAAACCACTCGATGATTTTATGACATCTGCTTCACAGTCCCTTCCCTTCCCTTCCCTTCCCTTCCCTTCCCTTCCCTTCCCTTCCCTTCCCT